>UXGD01002203.1:0-27697 GCA_900474315.1 Torymus auratus
AGTGCCTGGGGAGCGGCGGGCGAAGAGGAGGGGGGAGGGGGGAGAAAGAGAAAAAAGTGGGCGAGCGAAATAAAAGAATAAACAAGAGCGAATTCAATCCGTCGGCGCGTGTCGGCCGAGAAGCCCGAGAGAAGACGACAAGGAGGATGACAGGAACGACGACGAGAGCCTCGAACACGGAAACCCCATAAAAAGGGTCTGTCATCGGCATGCCAGCTCTCTCCTCTCTGTCTCTCTTTCCCCCAACAGCCTCGCCCTTCCCACGCGCGCGAAACGATAGGCTCTCTTTTCCATCAATTTATCTGTCCGTCCGTTCGAACGCGGCATAATTAGTTTGGAGGGCTGGCGAGGGGACAGCCGGTTTTTCGGCCGCGCTTTCGAAAAAGGGGTTGTTTTGCTTGCCCGGCGTACAAGGGGAGGGGAAGCATGATGATGATGATGATGCTCCGCGCGCTGTCTGTGTGTACACTCGCGCACGAGCGGGCTCGCCCCCGCTGCCGGCCGCGGCCGAACGCCATTTTTATCCACGCCCGAATGTAAAGCCACCCCTACGCGACCAGCCGGCCCCCTCGATCCGTATCTGCTGAGCCGCGCGTGCGTGCGTGCGTGAGTGCGTGTGTGGATATTATATATACGTGCTCCCGGGAATACAGTGGGCACGAAATTATACGATCCGGCGCGAGGTGCGGCTCGCATTGATAACGGAACTTTATTAACTTTTTAGCTTCGATAATGAGCCCGCGTTTCGGGCATTTATTTCCCCTCGGCTGACAGGGGTAATTAACATTCGCGTAAATTTCCAATATTCATTTTTTCCCTTCTTTTAAAAATGCTCTTATATTATCGAATCAATCTTGTTATGCATAATGAAACAGTCGATGCTATAGAATGAAAGATCAATAAAACCGTACCGTCCAAACTACACGTGTAGAAAGACCAAAGGCAGACATATGCATAGACCGGCCATATGCGACAATTACAATATCACGCCGGGGCTCTCGCTTTGAGTTTACGTTTCAACGGGGCAGTTTGTGTTTAAATAATTTCCCCGTGTAGAGCCGGGCATACGCGCGTTAAATTGCGTATAACAGGGTTGCGTGGTAGGGAGGGAGGAAAAATTAATCGTGCAAGGGAACGGGTTGCTTATTCTATGGGGAAGCCTGCGCGCGCGCGGGTTTTTGGGGATAGAGCTGGCTGCATCGAGTTTCAGATCACATAAACACAGAGCTTTCGCGAAACGAGAGGGCGAGCGTTCAATGGAGCCCCTCAATTTCGCTAATTCCTCCCTTCGCTCCCTAGCCAGCGAATTTCCCCGCAATAATGTCGTTTCGCCGTCCGGCTCTGTGTATTCCAGCTCCCTCCCCCGCCCGGCCACTGCGTGTGCAGCGATTTCCGCGCGCGCGAACGCACCAGTATAAACGCGAGCGAAGCCGTAACCGCAGAGAGAGGGAGTGGGAGATTGCTGTTTGCCAATCTCAGAAATTTTACAGTAATTATGAGAGCGCCGGCCGATGTTTGCATTATTATCGAATCGAGCCGGCGCGGCTGTATTACATTGCCACTTTATTATATTAATTTTCTTATTCTCCTTCGCTCGAGTGCTTCGCGGTCAGCCCACGCGCTCTTCTCTTCGTTTTTTTTTCTCTCGCGCGATCCCTTTACTGTGAGCCGCTACTAATGCGCGCGTGCATATACGAAAATCGTCATTATTGATTGCGTGTGAAATTGTCGTCGGGAGGGGGGCGGATTTTTATATAATCGAGTTGTTCGCGGAATTAATTAATTGGACTTTTTAATTTCGTTACGCGCAGAGAGTTGAAATGAAAGAGCGTCGTTAATTAGCGGGTTTCCGAAATTCAATTAAACGCAGATGAATTCCATGCAGCCGCGCTGTCTGGCTGAAAGAATGGCGGAAGCTCGTCAATGGAAATTCATCCATGCATTAATAGAAGCCTACAATAAAGTCATTTGTCCGCTTACGTTTGGCATTGTGCCCTCTCCCTGCTTTTTATATTTCAACCCTTCCCCGCGCGCACTTGTCTCTCGCGGCCGTCATGAAAAGCTGACGATTAAAAGCCCGCGCGCGCGCGCGGTCGCTCCCCCCGACGAAAGAGACGGGCGGCCGTTGCGGCGAGTCATTTAATTAAATCCTTTATCCGGCTCTCGGCCGAGCAGACGCTAAAGAATTGAGCGGCGGCGGCGGCGGCGGGGAGAAGAAGAAGAAGAAGAAGAAGATCCCCGTTCAATGGGTCGAGAAAAGCGCGGGGAAACAATCGCGAGCGAGCGAGCGGGGGGAATTAGCGGGCGACAGGCGGAATTCGTGCAGGCGCGCCCGGCCAGCCCTTTCGAGAGCGCCGGCCTGCACGGAGGGAGAGATACTCTTAAGTAAATACCATCGGCGAATGTAATTTCAGTTAATTAAGGGACAATGACTCGTTAGAAAAATTGGTTGAGAGCTCTTCCTTCCCTTTTTCTTTATTGTTCGCGGGACTGCGCGGCTGTACTTTATTTTCCCTGGAAAATTGTCGAGCCCTCAATGGACTATTTAAATTTCGCTCTTCCCTTCGTGGGAATGTCATTTCTGTCTGCGTGTAATAATACTTTGAATGTGGCATTGTCAGACTTTCTGCTAAATTTATAGTCAGTAGCATTGTTAATTAAACGCGATTATATATTTTTTCACAAAGACGTATATATATTCTTTCTATAAATCATGCGCGTACGTCTGAAGCACGACACCAATATTTGCATTACTTATATTGTTTCAATACATTTAAAGCATAATTACACTTATTAGTCAAGCCGTTTGGAAAAAAACAGATATACGTTATTAAAAGATTATTCAATTACAAATTTCGAGAATAAAAAGGTTAACTCCCCGATTATAAGAGTAAATATTTTTCTCTCTATTCATAAAAACAATCGCGAGCAATAAAGCCAGCCACGTAATCGTCAGAAGGAGAGGCAGCCGTAAGTCTTGCGATAAACGATTCCTCGTATTCATCTCTCTTTCGCTCATTGAACCCGCGAAAAAAGAAAAAGCATTCGTACGTGCGCAGCGAGCCGCTCGGGCAGAGCTATAAGGCCAAAACCACAAGAGCAATCGACCGACTACAAGCAAACGCTCGCTCTGCCTATTAGACATTATCGACGTTAAACACCCACTGTTGTAAAACGTGTAGTACCTACGGGAGGCTTCTTTTTCTATATCTTTCTTTTTCTCCTACATATATGTACACACACACAGAGTCACGCTATTATAATTCTTCTCCGTGTTGCCTCAACGCAGCAGCGCAGAGTTCGCGCTAATAATAGCTCCTTTATGACGAATCTGATCGCCACGAGGAGAGAGCAGACACACGACAATTCTATAATTGAACGACGCCTATAAGCCGACGGCTAAGAATAAAATGCCGAGCGAGTGAGAGAGGGAGATAGAGCGCCCTGTGCACTTGTCACGTGCATCGCTAAATTTGTCGGCGCGCGCTCGTTATTGCTCTACTATACTAACGCTCGACTCGCTCGTCAATACGCCAATCGAACTCTAATGTACTTGAAAATTTTCAATAATTTCATAGATCGAGTGCAAATATAGTGATTTTCATTCAAAGTTGCGAGATGTTTCGTGTATTGTGCAAGAATCCTGAAAATAAACTTGTATCGAAATAAAAATAAAAAAAAGATCGGCAAGAGTCTTATTCAGACAGCGAGCTCTATAGCTATATATAACTAAGCTGAAGGTCGATAGGAAATTATGAGGCAGATGCCTCATCGCGGAAAATATTTCTTCGAATTTAACAATTGTTTCCGCGAAAGCCGCCGATAAAATAGTTTATTACCTCAAATAAATGTAAGCCTTTTAAAATAATTATATCCCCGCAGCGCCGGAGGTCGATTTTAACGATATCAAATCAGCTTTATACACACACTCGAAAATCCTACTCTCTCTTGACTATGCAATAATATTAGGCGGCAATGGAATTTTTTTCTCTCTCTCTCTCCAAAGCAGTCGATAATAAAGAACGCTTATACGCGATGAGCTGGATATATATAGGCATTCCTTTGCGTATACGAAACAGCGCTCGCTCTGACAGCGGACGAATCATCCGATGCGCAGCCGTTGTTATTTAAGGATTACGAAAGAGAAAAAAAGCTGCACGAAGATAATCGAGGCGCCCCCCTCGCAGGCGGGCAGGCAGCTACGACGGCGACAACGGGGAAGGCAGCTCGACTTCCTCGTTGTCGTCGTCGTCGTCGTCGTGCGATCGCGTGTGCGGCGCGGATGACGTCAGCGCGCAACATGGCCGCATGCGCCTATATATGTGTCTGCGCGCGCTCTTTCGGGGCCCTCGCCGTCGGCCGCCAGACGCGCGCTGTACACGCAGTCGCGAGAGTTAAACGAGCGGAGGGAGACTGCAAAGCGCAATGACACTGGGTTTACGAGACAGATTAAATGATTAGGCACAAAATGCCTGCCCGGCTGACTGTGCGGCGGGGAGCGCGCGCACGACTCGCTGCGATGATCTCACTTTTGGCTCGGCGGCGGCCCGCAGCTAGCCAGCAGCTGACTTTCTACTCGAAATTCCCTTTTTACGTACGGATATTATTCTCGTTCGCTAATATAGGGAGATGTTTGATCTCGGCAACATTTACCAAAAGCCCAAATTGATGTACTCGCGAGACGCTTAAACGACGCCGGAATAGCCGATAAATCTTTGGGAATTTTCATAATCCTCGAAAATTATGCTGTTAAATCCCCGGAACGAGCAACTCATAAGCGAACTGCTAAAGTTTACAAGGTGCTTTAGGGTCGCGGCATAAAAGAGACTTTAATCCAATAATCCCGGCAGACGCGATACTTGCGAATTCAATATAGCGGCGAGCGTGATCAACGGTGTATGTACATCCCACGCGGCGCGGGATTTATTAATTAATTAGGATCGCGCCAGTACGGAGGCGAAACTTTGCTCCCCCGACAAACGAGGGTCGATAATCGGGACGAAGATAATAATAACAGTCTCTCTCTCTGTCGGCAGTCGATCGAATAGTCGAGGAAACTTTGAAGTCGAATTAACGAGGCACAGTGGGAACGAGAGGCCCGCTAACCCAGAAACGGCGCGCGCGCGGAGGGTGAAGCATTTACTCTGGGCGAGCGAATCGGAAAGAAAAAGCCGAACAAGGGAGATGGATCGACGAGCGGGCGAGCCGAAAACGGAGAAGCGAGCGAGGGGAAATCCGGGAGCAGCAGCAGCACACTGCACCCTTTCGCATGTAAATTCCGGGACACCTGGGGGAAAAAAGGTCGTATGCAAATGCGACGACCCCACGAAGGGGGCCCCTAACGATGCCGGTGCACGCAGACGCGCGCCTCTCTCTCTCTCCCTCTCCCTCTCTCTCTGCCCGTGTGTTTGAACAAATTTTAAGATTCCAGTCAAAGACTGATTTATAACATGTTACGCGGCCTCCTACCACCCGGGGAAAAAGCATCTCGCCGATTATCTGTCTATCTATATCTTCTCCGTGTCAGCGGCGCGTTTCTTCGCCCCTCGCGAGTAATGAGTAGGAGAGAGACGCACAAAACCTGCAGACAATGTACCGTGAAAATCGAGAGCCGAGAAATAGTCTATGTATACACCGCAGTGCACAAAGGGCGCGCGACGCGAGAAAAGATTCGCGTAATGACTATAGCGTACTCGCTCTCACAGTCAGTAGAAAGAGAGAAGAAGCGCCAGCAACCGCAGATGAAGAGAGAGGGCACGGAGGAGTAGGAGGAATCCGAAAGCTACCTTTTGGAGCGACTTCAAAAGCACTGCTGCTGCTGCTGCTGCGTTTCGCCATCTACCGAGAATTCCAGCCCGCTCGCTCAATTAACCCCGTGGTCATCAATTCCGCTCGTTCCTCTCCTTTGCCCTGCAGCTATCCTCTTTCACTCTTCCCTCTCTCTTTCTCTCTTTTTCTCGACTCTTTTCTCTCTTTCTCTGGGGTTGGGCTGTTGCTTCCTCTCTATCTCTCCCGTAACTGGGCGCGCGCAGCCGCTTATCTTCGATCTCGGTAGCGTTAATTGACTTGACGATTCTTACCCGATGTATTCTTCCCGCTCGCGCTCTCTGCCTCTCTCCCACTCTTCTATCTCGCTCGTCGCGGGAGGAGGCGCTTGTTCGCTGTCCCGCCGCAGGAGTACCTCGTTCTCTCCTTTTCGTTCTCGTTAACGCGATCGACTACTACTTCTTTTTCATCCCCGTGTCCTTTGAGGGCCCTCCTTTTTTCTCGCATTTCGCCAGAGACTTTCTACTTCTGCCGTGACTTTGTGCGGTTGGCGGTCTGGAGCACAACCCCTTCCCCACTCGGTGGAGAACAGCATTTTTTTTCGTCACTCCGTTGCTCTCGTTTCTGTAACAAAAATTACATTTACAAAGGTTAATTGTGTTTTAATACCAAAGTACAATGTCTTGCTAATATTAATTTAATATATCTTGATACAGCTGAGAATGTTTGATTAGTAAGGGGATTTGTCAGACTTTGAAAGTTGGAGAAATTAATGACTTGCATCGTGACACGTCAAATTTTAATTCTCATCTCCTATTTCACGTCTCCTTTTCAGCAAGTAAGGCATTATAAATACATCTAAACTGAACCTTCGATTGAGTGCTATTCCAGTCAGCTATTATTTAAAATGGATATAAGTATACAGAAAAGGAATGAAGATACCATATCGTTGACATAAAGACCAAACGACCACATTGTATTTAATGCCATTTCTGAAATATGTACTTCCAGCCACTCTAGGAATAAATTTTTATGGTTTTGACGTTTTACGTGGACAGTGGGCCCCGGGATGATTCAATCGCTGGTGTGTTCACGTTTCCTAGCTAGAGCCAGTGTTCAGAGAGATACAGTATCCACTCGCGTGGCACGCGCGCGCGGACGGAACGAAAGGAAGGCCGGGCCTTGCGTTTCGTGCTATACGTGTATGTGTGCACGTGCAGTGTGCGAAAGAAGAAGGAAGGAAAAGTGTGCGCGGCTCGCCGCCGCCGGTCGGCTCTCGGTGGGCGTGTCGCCGTATCGAACGGGCCACCCAACTAGGCGCTTCTCTCTTTCTCTCGCTGAAGCCTGTCCGCTTGCAATTCTGTCTCTCTTATTTCTGTCTCTCTTTCTCCGTCCAAGCTTCCCAATTATGCAATTACACTGACCGTCCACTTTAGCAGCGGGCGCGCGCGCGGCCTCCTTTTCCTCTCCCTCTCCTTTTTTCCCTCTCTCTCTCTTCGGCGTGTCGCCGCATGCACTTGCGCGTGCACGCAGTACAATTGCAGCGCTGCGCAAACATAATTTCCCTCGGTGCGGACGCGCGGGGGGAAGGAGAAAGAGCGAGCAAGAGAAGGAGGAGACCGCACGGGAGAAAAAGCCGCGGCGATGATGGGAGTTTTGACAGGTAGCTGTATAAACACACACACGCGACAGCCGGGAAAGAAGGGGGTGAAGAAGAGAGAGAGAGAGAGGAGCGAAATCCGGGCGCGCGTTAATTGCGGCCGCTTTCGTAGCCCCTCTCCGTGCCGGCCGTTGGCCCGCTACTCGCGCGCGTGCACGTCCGCGTGTGTATGCATAATGACGTAATGACTCTTTCAGAGGATGTAATGACCCCGCTTTTAAACTTTCTTTTCTTCGAGCCTGCGGTGTGTGTGCTCCTCTCCGTCGGCCTATAGCTCCCTCTTTCTCTCACCCTTCGCCCCCTCGAGCTGCCGGTAGTGTGTGTGCGTGATGTAATAAGGCGCTCACCACGGAATGAGAGACTACTCGAGATCGCCGGGCAATTATCGCAAGGACCTTCCGCAACCTAGAGCAGAGGCTCGTGACGTAACGCGCGCGCGCGCATTAACTTAGACGCGCGCGCACGTGCCTCGTTCTCCGTTTTGGCCTTATTGTATACGGGAGAGCGCCCCTTTGTTCGCTCATTTATTTTCATTCACAGATTAAATTGCGGTTGTAATTACCCACTCTCTCTCTCTCTCTCTCTCTCTCTTGGTTATGGGTGGGTCCGCTCACGTACCGCCGTTTCGAGCGTAATCGCGAGGCGTGATTTCTTTCCCCCGCACAAGAGTTGTCGGTATTTTCGCTGTATTAATGGACTGTGTAATTATATTAATCGTTATCGCGCGAGAGAGAGGCCCGTTTCGTCGAGAACCGGTAATTGCCGCTTTGATGCGGCTCAAGAGTCTGACTTAATTCTTATACTTGCGGCCTTTTGATTATTCAATTTATGATGGGTGTCTTTTTTTAATTAACTCACACTCGTGATACTTTGATATTTGTACAGCCAATATCATTACCGGATCGATACTTTTATTGGCTCTTTACGAATCAATCGCGATGATTCTTCTATAAGTATTTTTTACACACCTCGCGTTAGCTAATAGTAGTTAGCTGTAGAGCGATAATTTAAATGCAATTTACGTAATTTCTTTATATCTGGCCAGAACAGCTAGCCGAACATTTCGTTAATGGCCGGATCCGTAAAAAAGTCAAATGAATATCTCTCTCGGGTGAGAGTACTTAAGCTTCCGCGACGCGGCTACTCCTTCGGGTTTTCGTTAATTTCCCCAATTTACACAGTCGATAAAAAGTTGGCCGGACATTAGGGCCCTAACAAGCGGAGAAAGAGAGAGGGGGAGGGGAGAAGTTCTTGCAGTGTCGTTACTCGTCGACTTTACGAGAAGCAGCCTGGGAGCTGACAAAACGATTCGAGCGAGCGCGCGCGCAGCCCGCCTAATTAGGATCTAGAGAGCGATCGTTAGCCTTTAAATAATTTGGTCGCCGCCGCCGCGAGGCCGAGCAATCCGATCCACGGGAGGAGATAAGCGGTACACAGGCGCAAACCGGTCGCTGCGGATGAACAGCTCGTTATTATATTTATACGCACGCGCGCGCCTAGCTCTTATCCCTTGCTTTGCTCGGTCCTCGAGAAAATGGAAGACACGCGCGCGATTACGCTGCAGCCGCAGGACCGAGAGAGAGAGATTAGAGCGCGTAATACGCGATAGATTTGCATGCCAAGTGTTTTTGCCGAGGCCACGTGTCGACGCCTTAATATTTTCACGTACTCGCGCGCGGTTTTTTATGCCCGTGGTTTACCTTTCTCTTCGTCTCCCGACGACGGCGACGTCATTAATATTTAAAGAGCTCCCTGTCATATATGTAAACTATCGCGCGTGCGTGTATAGGCGAGCCGCTAGTTGCGTGCTTTCTTCCCATACCCCCGTATGCCTCGGCCTTTTCTTCCCCTACTCGCGTCTACCCTCTCGCTCTACTGTGTACCGTATTTATGCTGTTTTTTTCCTTTCTTCCTCTCTCTTCGTCGCGTATGTTTATCAACGTTTCACAACTCATGGGACGTGACACTGCGGCACTTTTAACGGCCGAGCGCTTCGCGTAATCCGATTAAGCTTTGACGTTAATAAATTATTTTTATATCCTTAAAGATGCGGATTTACAAAGTCAGCCCTACTCATTTAAAATGCTCGGCTCTTGCAGCGTGTGCTACGAGTTTTTGCTGCTTTTATCTTTTTTTTCTTTAATTCTTTCTCCACTCCTTGTCAGTTTTGTCGTCGAGGGGTCGAAAGGGTGAGATAAACAGGCGCAGCCCGGCAATATTTTCGCCTGTATGTAAATACGCGTCCGGGGGAGAGGAGCTTACGTCAACGAAGGGCGAGGTATATTGCTATAGTTCCTGCTGCGAATCGATAAAATGCCGATGGTCAGTGTTTACACTGAGCGAACTGCCTTTGAAGGTTACATGCTCCGAATGGAGAACTACTGCGATAAAACGACGCGAGTTTCATTACAATATTTAATGATTGATTTTTGTTTTAATGCGAGGTACCTATATACAAGACCGATCGCTTTGTGTATACACTATTCTCAGCGAGTATTGAAAACCTGGTCACTTATCTTTCATATTTTTTTCCGCAGAGAAATCAACAATCGAGAGAATTTCTCATTACAATGAAGCCCCAATAATAAGTATAGACAGGAGAATCGCGCTTGTAAATCGTCCTTCGCGAAAGCCCGTCATAATTTCGAAAAACGCGGCGAAATCGGCAGTATTTCACGCAGCTTTATTGAAGGCCCGTCTCTTGTGGCTCGCTCATAAAGTGCCACACGCTCCTTTTTGCGCGTCTCTCTCGACGTCATCCGCGCAGGGATCATCTTACTTAAGTCGGAGCGCGCATCGACTGCCGCAGCACAACAACGGCGCAATTTCTACTAAACATAGCGCGCGAAGCTCTCATCGAGTCACTGGCCCCGATAAATAAATAACCCGACGCTCGCAAGTCAGCCGCGGCGAGCGAGTGTAAATCCTTATCTTTATATGCGGTGTTTTTTGTCAAAAGCGAGAAAGCGCGCTCGCGCGTGTGCGCAGTAGTAGCGAGCCTTTGTCTCGGTCCGAGCGATTGAGACGTTGGCAGAGAGCTGGCCTGACGCGCCAGCGACGAAGAGAGAACGGCTATTCTCTCCCTCCTCCTTCTCTTTACTCTTTAAAAGTACGGAGAGAAAAAAGGAGCGAAAGAAGAGCGAGTTTCTCCGTCTCACTCGCGGCCTCCCGTTTCTTATCTGCGAAACAATGGGAGGAACCCTCGGTCGCGCGCGCCTTATTCCCTCTCTTTTGCTCTGCGCCGGCTGTCTCTGACTCTCTCTCTCTCTCTCTCCTTTCCAAGTGAGAGAGAGAAAGAGCGACCAACGGTCAATTTGCTAATGATGCCCGGCTGGCTCGCTAATTAGCGCCACTGACGGAGACAGAGGGAGGGAGAGCGAGAGATAGCGCGCAAAAGCGAGAAAGGGGAAGAGCTCTTTGCGCGCATTGTGCGCTGTATTCTTCTCTACTTTTTTTTACGTGAAATACTGCAAATGGACCACGAGAGGCAGCCGTATAGGCCTCGCGCGGGGGTAAAAGCTCTCAAGTATTTAGTCGAGCGAAAAATGTGTCTCCCTTTTTGTCGAGAGATGGCGAACGAGCCAAAGGGAATGTGTTAATTTCGGCGTTTTTCACCTGTCCCATTCTCCAGGCGAGCGCGCGAACACGCCAATTTTTCGCTCCTAAATTAACGTTTACTTAACAACTAGCGTGTGTAGACGAAAATTCACAAACTCAGCGAGAGAACACAATGCGACGCATTAAACTTGCTTTCCTACGCATATTTTGCCAAAGTCGTAAAAAGCTATTTGCTCAAAAGCCTACTTGGACCTCTGTGGTTCCATTATATTATTTTCTGTCTCCACATTATTCTATTGATAAACGGTGTGCATGGTAGTTGTAGTTGAGATGGAAAAGAAGTGAAAGCGTAGAAATACATATACAAGGGGCCGGGATAAGGAAGAAATTACCGAGCATGGCTTTGAAAAAAGAGGAAGATACGACGACCTTCTCCGCGCGCATTTTTCGGAAAGTGAATCCTCCAGGAGAGAGGCTCGCACGGCCGTAATTTCAGCAAAGCTTCCTCCTTCCCATGGCTCGGCGCAGCTCGAAAAATATTATTCTCCGCGTTCTTATTTTCACGTAAAGGCCGTACCCCGCGTCGCTGTCCGAGAGGAGCTGTCAGTCGGACTCGCCGGCAAACTTTTCATGGCTGAGAAAGTCGACTAATCAGAAACCAGTTTTTTCGACTCGCTCGCCCTCTCCCTCCCGCGACGTAAACAGAGAGGCAACATTTTTTTCGCTGATTATGGGACTCTCTCGAAATATTCTCTTCTCTCTCTCTCTCAGAAATAAATTTACAAGAGATCGCGTGTGGGTTTTACTCGCGCGGTGGACAGCATGTGGGCCGAGAGTCCCCGCAGCGGCAGATGTTTTCGGCGTGATCGCCGGGCTATGGGAGAGTGAGACGCTCTAGGCTGCGCGTAAACTACCTCGGACTCGCGCGAGTAAAAACTACCACATCTCTGCGGCATTAGAGGCGCCGGGGAATAAACGACGACAGCGATCTCGGTGCTTTATCAGAGACGAATCTCGACTTTATATTTCGAGTATTAATTAGCGAGCAGGCATTTAATAAGATTAATAAAGTCTATGCTAATACGCGCAGCTGGACACGACGAACTTGAGCCGATCCAAGACGACAGAATGATGGATTTGATCGGGAATTTATGCGACTGGCACTATATCACTTTTTTCGTCTATTTCGAAGAGCTGTTATACAGTTTTATGTTGAATTATTATTTTTTTTACTCGGCCAGAACCTGATGGAGATGTCAGATGTATTATATATTTTATGCAAAAGACATATCAATTTGGAAACAACAGTCATGTGCATGTGAGAAAAAAATAGCTACACGTTAAAACAAACAGATTCCCCGGCTAATAAACCGAGAAAGAAAGGAGGCAGCGATTGGTATGTTTTTATTGGGCTGTGCAAGATGGAGAGAGAAATATGACTCGAAAGCCGACGTAAAAATTCTATCAATTAGAACTGAGAACGCGCCGCCTTTGGGGCTCGCGGCGCGGCGTCGGCCGGCTGGGCCGCTGCCGTCGAAATAAAAAGACTCGCGAGAAAGAGAGCCGTAAAACGAGCGAGTAGAAAACATATTGGGGTCCCTCCCACGATGATATCATATTTTCGGTCTCTCGCAGAGAGAGAGACTTCGTTTTTTACTCCCATCCCGGGCGCGGGATAGGGGTAGGTACCACGGTAGGTCTCTCTGCTGTAGAGGTTTTTTAGTGGCCGGGCTCTGATGGGCGCTCTCGTCTTTTTTCATGCTCTCCCTTCTCCGCGTCTCCTTCTCCTTTTTTGCCGTACATCGAATTTTTCTTTTCTCTCTCCCGGGCTGCGTAAAGCAAAGCGAAGCGACAAAAGGGGAGAGAGCGAACACGAGACCGTGAACAAGACAACATACGGGCCGTCCACTCACTAAATTTCGTCCAGGCCGCGAGTGAAAAGTGAGCCGATATTTGCTCGCGCCTGAAAGATTCACTCCGAGCGGACATAAATATTCGCTTTATGTTGATTGTGCGGGGCGGGAGGGGGGCTCTATGCGCGATGTTTAGCGCGTGCACTCGCAACGATCCTATCGGCTCCCATAAATTCTGCGGCTCGATTTTATTGTCGCGGCGAGTGTACAACTGCTCGAGAGCGGTTAATGTCTTAATTTGTTATTTAATGCCACTCATTAGCCTCGTAAAAGTTGCGGGCGTCGGCGTGCGCGCATAAATAAGGATCCGTTGATTTTCTCGGAGCGGCGCTCGTCGGTAATTTTCAATAAGCTCGTCGATCGGCCCCCTGGGCGCAAGCGAGCACTCCTCAATTAAACGAGGCGGGCAGTCGCGCGCCGGCACGATAATTTTCTCCTACCGCGCGCGGCCAAAGTGGAAACGTGCGCCGAGGAAACAAGGCGAAAAAGCCGCCGAGAACGGCAGCTCCTCGCGTCCTCGTTAAATATTTTATCGGCATTCTAATCAGGTCGGCAGGCGACTCTCGCGCCTTTTCATCGATCTCGCTTTTTACTCCGCGTTCGTGCGTGCGTGCGTGATGCGTGCGTGCGTGGGCCGACACTTCTTCTCTCCCGCAAGAGCCCCGGCCCACCTCTTTTTAATCTTCATCGTTCGTTCCTTCGAGAGGAGGGAGAGAGACAGGGGCCCGTGGGTTATCGAGAGCTAAGCGGTAACCTGACCGGCCATTATAATCGCATCAAGCGGGGAGGAGGATGGGGACGCGAGAGGAGGAAGGAGACGGAGAAGAGCCAGCGAGAGGAGGAGAGAGAAGGGCCCTACAATTTATTCCGTGTAATTTCGAGTGGGAGAGAGAGAGGCTCCGCGCGCGCGAGAGGGACGTCGACCCCCGAGTGAAATTTCGGGCTCCGATTTTTCGGAAATTGATGGGCTACCTCCTGGATTCTCGATTCCGAGCGCTCCTCCAATCTTCTCCCCCCTCCCGTCTTTTATATATGTTATTTAAAGTGCCAGGCATTTAAAGGCGCAGGGAGCGCAGAAACCTTTCCGTAAATAGTCGCGATTTTTTAAGCTCTCGCGTGCACGCGTGTATGCATGCATCCTTCGCCGCAAGATTATCGCTCGCTCTCCTTGGCGAGTTTTATTTGCGTCTGCTTTTTCTCCCCGACACGCCGTCGCAGTCTTTTTCTCTCTCTCCGGTCTGGAGAAGAAGGCGAAGAAGAAATAACCCCGGAACGAGTCATCGCGTCACCGTGACTCGAACAACTTCTCTATCTCTATTACGAAACTGTCATTAGGAGAGACCTCGAACTCGCCGTCGACTCGCGCGGACAATGTATTATATGCTGAGGCAAGCGGCCTTTTACTGTCTTACCAAGCCGTCGTTCATTTTTCACGAAACAAGTATATTTAGCCTGATTAAGACCGCAGAGAGTCAACTGCTCGTCTCTCTAGACAAACTAATGTTTTAATTCATCATTGTGGCGTGGAAACGAATGTATACTTTTATTTGAGTTTATAATTAAATTGAATCGGCCGTAATCTGAAAAACAATTTGCTATATTCTGTGAAAAAAGGCGAACGCGAGCGCGCGAGCAAGAAAAGGTTATAGAGCGAAATAAATCTCCGAGGTGAGGTCGAAAAGCCAATCATGCTGGCGTGCGGGGAGCGAGAGAATTCGTCCTAAAAAAGGCCCGTAAAGCGCCATTAGCCGTGTTGTATACACAGACACGGCCGGGCGTATATCGTTAAAAAGGATTTTAGAAAAATGAAACTCGCCCGCGAGGACCGGGGCGCTCGTAATAGCCTCTCTCTGCGGTGTATAAGGCGCCTCAGCTCGTTTCGTTTTTATCATATACATGCATAAATGCACGCTGGCGCAGGTAGGTAGCCGGTAGCTGCTGCGCGTCGACGAGATTCGCAAATAAGCTCTCTCCCTCTCCTTTTCGACGCCGCGGCGGTGCACGAAATTTCCATGACATTAGATATACACGCTGCGGGCCCGAGGACTGTCTCGATATATAGCTGTATAGACAGGAGGAGAGGGAGAGGAGCCACACGTCCCCTTTATATACTTTACCTACAGCAAATAATATATGGCCGGGGCCCGATACGCGCGCTCGCTCGCATTATATTATAATGGCACGTGGGACTATGGGAGAGCTAATGGCTTCCGAGTATACATTCCAAAGAGACACACAGATGGCTTCTTCCGCCTTTAACCCCTTTCTCGACTCCCGAAATTCTATCTATCTTTATGTCTCCCTCGGCCTCTCTTTTAGATGCGCTACCTCGATCGCGCGTCTTTAAAGCGCAAGCGCGCATTAATATTCCTCACGGCTCGCCTGATATTCGCAAGAGAGAGAGAGAGAGAGAGAGAGAACTCGTGAGAGAAGAGTAAAATCCCCCGTGTGACATTTTATCGGTGTTATATTAGCATAGTGGAAAAACTTTCTCACGTATAAGGCTAAAGATCCTTTAGCGATTCCTCGTGCGCTCGTGCGCGCATATCTATTCTTACTTTCTCTTCCTCACGCCCATCTGCAATAATTTTTCCAATCTTTCGACTGCGAAATGCGTAAAGGCCATAAAACATTATTTCACACTTATACTTTGTCCAGCAGATATATACTGCTTTTTAACATTTATCTCGTATTTGCATTTTTATTGCTCGAAATTGATCAATTTTTTTTTCAGAAATGCCTATTGCCAAAATTCGATCTTGGCGTTGAGCAACTGAGCGCGCCACTCGCCAGGGCGTTTGTCAAATTTAAAGCCCCTCGCAGCATTAAAGAGAGCGAACAAATTACCGAAATTCTCTGTTACCTTATTATTTATCGCATGCTTTCGGCTTGGTAAATGGGATTTCGAAAGAAACATTTATAAGCCGACGCGCGAGTGAGGAGGCTAGAGAGGAGGCTCCTTCGAGCGGGCCTTAACACGCCGGAATTCCCGAGGTAGGATATACAAGGCATCAACGGTCTTGGCGAGGTCGCGCGAGCCAACCCTACCCTCGCTTTCTCTCTCTCTCTCTCACTCGTTCGCTCGCTCGCTCTCAGGATTTTCATAAAATTCCCATAAATAAGACCGCGAACGGGCCGGCCTTATTTATATACAATATTTATACGGCACGCATGCGGCTCGGGCCTTACGCGGCGTATAACTTTCTCGCGCTCCCTCCTTCTCTCTCCCTCTCCTTCTGCCGGAATAGCTGTTATTGCATCCCCCTTTTAGTTCGGCGCTCTTCGTTTCGCTCCTTGGCTCGAGTTCTCTCCCTCTGCTGCTATCTCGCGCAGCTCGGCTACGAAGGGTGAAAAGGTCGAGGTAGAAAGAGAGAGAACGAGAGAGAGGCAAAAAAGGCCCCGGAGTCTCACACCTGTGCGAGGCTCGCGTTATACCATGTGATCTCCCCGATCTGACCGATAAAAATGCTTCGTTAAGCCGCTGAATAATCGCCTTGTTTTTCGTATCTTTTTCCCTGTATTTACGCTCGACGCGCTCGCGCGCTGTGTGTATTTTTTCAGCCGCAGCGCCTGAAATCGTTATACGACCTCTCTCTTTTTCTACAAATAATTAAGCAATTTACATTTTACGTTCACCCGCCGCCCGCTGCTGTAGATAATGCGAGCGTTGTTGTGTACGTTATTATTTTTGTTATCTGCCAAGTTGGAATTGCAGCATTTATTTAACGTACAGAAAAATCGTACGATAAGAATATTTGCTAAGCAACGCTGGAGCTCGTGAAATGCCATAACAATGAATTGCGTGTATGTACAACTCGTAGGGAAGCATTGTACCGAAAATGTTTTAAAAGCAGCGCCTCCTTAACTTGGCTCGGTTCGGAAAGCAGCAGCTATAACATTTCAAGACGCTTGGAAAAGTTTTAGCAGTTCTGCCGGCTCTCCTTTGCTCGCACCCTCGCTCTCCATTGAGTCTGAAAAAGGCCGCACTCGGCAAAGCGTCAAAGTCGCCGAACGCAAATACTCCCGGGCGTTTCTCTCTAACCTCGTTACGGGCTCGTGAATGAAACCGGGGGGAGGAGGGGGCGCAGAAAAAAAGAGGCTGGGAAAAATCGCCGCGCTGGCGCGGAAAAATAACTTCCGCTCGTTCGACTTCGGCTACGCGCAATATCGCTGGCAATACGCGAACGAGGGTGCGAGGCGCAAAATAAAAAGGAAAAAAACGAATCGAGGGCGCACGTGCTACGATGGGGGGAGCGAGGGGGTGTCGACATTGAAAAAGCAAAACTGTTTCGCGCTGCCGCTGCGATATACACGCGCTCACGCGCGTCTCTATATAGATTTGTACCTGCGCGCGCGAATCGTATAACTCATCGTCCACTCGACGGCCGTATCAAAGCTTATATTGGCCCTTCGAGCGATGCAATTTTCAACGGGCTGATGTGTTTTGTGTTGTGCCGAGAGAGGATCGAAAATACTCGCGCAGCCGGAATAAAAAAATGATGAAAAAACATGGCTCGCGTAATTCGTTCAGCGGTCAGGTATACTCGATGTGTTCTTTTGAAAAACACGACTGACCGTTTGATAAATATTTCACCTGCTATTCATTTCCGCGGCGCGCGCTTATAAAAGTGGATTATACTCGTCAGCCCGATATAGCTGGATATAAAACTTTCCTTGCGGCGTATTTAAATTTTTTATACTCTTTATAATAATTGAAAATACTTTGATTCTTTTGCAAAGACAAGTTAATTTAGTTGAAGAAAGTTATACGGTAGAGCGCGATTAGCAGGGAAATAGCCGGGCAAAGTTTTGTTAAAATTTCTCAAGTTTCCAGCTAAGCCTCGAGAAGTTAAAAGTTGTAAAGAAATTATCCTGAATGTTGGTGCAGGTTGCGAGCAGTGTAAAGTTAGTTATTTTGTTGGGGTTTTTGTTGTGCTGGGAGGATCGAGAGGGAGGGAAAGCAAGGGATGCGGATAAATCAAGTGGAAGGGTTGCCGGAGCATGCATGAACGGGAGAGTAAAAAAGCGAGCGAGATGGAGAAAGACGAGAAGAAAAGTAGTCAGCCGTGGCCTTGGCCAGGAGAGAAAGAGTTGCTGTATAGATATATGTAAGAGCGCGCAGACCGGTCCCGAAAAAAGGCCAGTAAAGATAGGCACGGGAAGGTGGATGGT
The DNA here is from genome assembly GCA_900474315.1 of Torymus auratus. NCBI lineage: Eukaryota > Metazoa > Arthropoda > Insecta > Hymenoptera > Torymidae > Torymus > Torymus auratus. The sequence goes on from UXGD01002203.1 coordinate 18,070, forward strand.
AAGTGGTGGTTGTCGGGGATAGAGAAGGAAAAAAAGGAGAGCACGAGAGCGGACGCGAAGACTCTCGCTCGGCGGAGAAAGGAAAAAGAGGAGCGAGTTGCCTGCAGCCAAGAGCAGCAGCGGCAACAGCAGCAAGACGACTGAAGATATCAATCAACGGTCGCATTGTGCTGCGGGGATAATTTGACGCGCGGTTGAAAGGGCCCCGGATCTCGAATTCCACGATCGGATAATGGGCCGCGTGTCGGAGGGCCACGGCCTCAAAAAAGCCCACGCAAAACGAGAGAGCGCACCTCCTACTCAATAATCGCTCCTCTCTCGCCCTTTTCTGCGTCCCTTTCTTCGGCCGAGGGAAAAGGCCAAGGGAGAGAGATAGAGTGGGCCCGGCCTCCCGCCTACGCTCGATGACGTCGACTTTTCAAATTTATATGCCCTCGCACGCGCGCCGCTGCCCCTCCGATCTTCCTACCCGCGCGCGCGGAGAGGAGGCACAAGGCCGATAATTCATCGATAACCGAAATAACAAATGCGCCAAGTCGCTCTCGCGTGGGAACTCCCGCCCGGCCGACATCTATCCTCCCGCCGAGTTTTTCACCGCCTCTCTCCTCTCTCTCTCTCTCCCCCTCTCTTTCTCTTGCCTCCTTTTAGAGCTCTTCGACCACATGCGACTTTTCAAACTTGAGATTTCCCGGCCTCTGCGTCAGGAAAATCTCACATTTTTTTCAAGTGGAAATTAATCATGTGGGAGGGCATCTTCATTTTTTATTGCCTTGGGAACTAGCTGGGAGTGTATCGTAATGATCAACTGACATTTAACGATTCAAATTATTTCTACTTATTCAATTTTTTCAGAAAGTTAGTTCAGTTCTTTATATGAGGATTTTAATATTCTTCTCTCGAAATATAGTGTATTATTTAAGAAAATAAGTGATCCACTATTAGAAAGGATTGGCGCAATTTCAGGCTGTTACTCGCTATATTTTTCCAAACAGAAAATTCACGTTTTCCCGTGCACGTTGCTCGGTGAGAGCGGAATTTCCGTACATGCCGGTTGTGCAAAACAGCGGCAAAAAGTCGGGCTAAAGAGCACGTACGTACAGCGAGTTTCGCGAGGCATCGCACAATAGTCGTCGCTTGCCGACGGCACACGTATACGCTCACGCACGACGAAACTATTCGCTCGTGCATGCCACTTTCTCTTTTAGACTCGCGACAGCCGATTTGAAAAGAGGCTAATACGCGCGTCGCGATTTCGATCCTAGAGGGATGTGGGCTTCAAAGTATGCCGTGGAAAAAGAATGATAGAGGGCTACATATATAGATGCGAGAAAGTTAAGTGAGCACGATAACTCTGCGGGTATGGATTTCAGGACTTTTAGCGATTTCGACTGAGAAATAAAGTAGGAGGGCGCTGGCCTTTCCACGGCTCAGCGGCCCCCACGGGTCACACCGGCCTGACGTTAAAATATCATTCGACTAGAGCGGGTATAACGACTCGATCGCGTGCGATTCCCTTTGCCGCCCTCCGATACGTCACTCGGCCGATGAGATGCCGCACGGACTGGCATTTACCCTCTCTGACGGTCCTATGTTTCACAGAGAGCGAGATAACGAGAATATCATGTGTATACAAGATAGAGAATGCGGGAGTTGTAGATGTTCTGCCACGTATTACGGGTAAATTGAAACGTTCAAACACACAACTTTTCCGCGCTCGCGCTGCTTTTTTTAATTCGCGGTTAGCACGACTGAACTCGGATTACACAAAGTGCACGCTTTTGTGTGGAGCTCGCTGCAATTGAAACTAGAATTAACTTTGCTTTGTTGAAGCTTTGAAAAAGTGTATTAACTTTTCTGCAAAATTATCTATTTTCGGTGAAATTCGGTTTGAATTATTCTTCAATTCTCTTTTTCTAAATAAAGACTTTTTATGAAATAATACTTGATAATTTTTTGGAATTCGCTAAATTACAGGTATTGAAATATACCTTTCATTTATGCGTACTCAATAAAATTTCTCGTTACAGTAACATAAAATTTTTATTACCGCAATAAAATCTTCTTGTCGTAACAGAGTTTTATTATCTATAATTATTGTAATACTTGACTAAAATACAATTTATTTCATCTTCTATGAGAAATAATTAATAAAAGGCCGATAAATTTATAATTTCAAATGCAAATATGTTTCTCGTCAACATTATAAATATTTTCACGCTCGCTCGATAAGTTTGAAATTCCAGAAGATCTCCTCATTATTTTATTACCCATCAAAAATCACTCGACTCCTCCACTCGAACAGACAATAGCCGAGCATTTAAAAGGCAAAAGGCTTTCTTCACCTTCTGTATTTTGACGTTCCCTAATTCTAATCCCATCCAGCAGTGCCATTATATCGTGCGCGCAAAGTGGGATAATGCGATTTTCAGCGGCTTTCCAGTCTTTTTCGCCGCGGGAGACGGAGAGAGGATGCCGCTCGAAATTTCCGTCTCCCTCTCTCTTCGCTTGCTTTCCAGAGGCGAAAGACACGGGCGCGCGTTCTCTCAATGGGGCTGCTCGTCTTTTTTTTCCTTTCAGAGCTCTCTCGGCGGATCGCGCTCACAATAAGAATCGATCGGGCTGCAACTACCTGTTCGCGGCACGCGCTCGGCTCTTATTTCTCTGTCTGTCTCTCTCTTTTCCCCGGGGCTCTATTTTCCCGTCTTTAGAAGGAGAAAGAGAGCCGCTTACCTAGGATATTTCGCCTGAAAAGAGCACTATTTACGGGGAGTTTAGGGACGCACCGCGCGTCCTATTATTGCACCGGCGCATGAATGACGATTGTTCGTGCGGTTTGTTGTTCGACGGAGACAAGTGTCTTCCTGTGTTCGCCTGTCGTGCGCGAATAAAACGTGAAAAGGCTTTTGATATAGAGGAGAAAAAAAGAGGAGGAGTGTCTACATCACGAGTGAAAGAGAGACGGAAAAAGCGCACGCACTCGTGTGTGTGTGTGTATATGATTCCGGTCTACGGGCATGCAGCAACGTTTTCCATCAACCTGTCGAAGCGCTGCCTCTAATGAAGTCGCGCTCTCGGCGGCGATCCGAGAGTTTTCGGCCTCAACGTCGGTTCAACTGACTAATTTCGATCGACACGAGAGATATGCAGGAGGGCCTCTCCGGTCTCTTGTCTCCTTTATCTTCGGGGGGCCACAAAAAGCCGAGTGTGTGTGCGCGCGCGCGTGTGTATGATAATGAAGCCGACGACAGATTCTATTGAAAAGCATCGCGCGAGGCTAAACGGGGAGAGCAGTCGAGTCAGCAAATAATCAGCGTCATCAATCAGAATTGTAAAGCCAGGCGAGGAGAAGGACAAGGCGGACACGTATGTAGAGACGCGAAGAGACGACAGGTTTTCTTTTTCTTTGGATGGTTCTTTGGATGCTTTGCTTACCTCTTTCTCTCGGCTCCCCGGCAGCTGATAGCGACCGCATCGTATCGCTGGGGTACAGAATAGCAATGGAATGTTCACTTTCATCCTCTCGCACATCTAGCACTTCGCGCACTCGAAGAGTATCCAAGTCCGCTATCGGCGGGCGAGTGCAACGTGTGAGGATTCCCCTGTCCGGCGCCCTCGCCGTCCAAGGACTTCCTTCCGAGAAAGATCGTTGCACTTTTACGGCAGCGCAGCTACTGGCCGGCGAGGGAGGCAGCCGCTCTTCGGGGAAGGAAGCCTCTGTCCGGTGTTTGCGGTGCGTGTAATGCGCTCGCGTGCGAGTAGTCCGGCGCGCGGCGAGCTAGTGCGCGATAGCAGGGCCGTTATCAGCGAGAGAGCGGGCTGAGCGGCCGCTCGTCTCGAGGCGCTCTGACGTTCTGCGGCGGAACCGCGAGGCCGTGCAGTCGCGGTCCGCCGGCCGAGCGGCGCGCTCCCACCACCGCCGCCTCCTTTATCGCGCTCGCCCCCACCAGAGCGCGGCGCCGCCGCCACCCCCTACCAGCCCGGCGGGTAGCTCCAAGCCCGGCCGCGGGGTGGCGGCTGCGTCCGCCAGGAGAGCCGAGCGGGGAGGAGCTCGGGGGTGTGCTTCCCCTCGCGCTTTCATCCCCCCGAGTGCGCTGTCGCCGCGGCCGCGGGTGGGGGCGCGCCGAGACGCGCGAGGGGCTGGGGTGCCAGGAGGGGAACCCACTCCCCTGCGCCGCGGCACGCGCGACCGTTTACGCCGAAACTCGCGAATTTCGCCTCCGAGGGAAAGAGATGGACCGCGGTGTCCTTTTATTTTCGATTTTTTGCTTTTTTCGAAAGAGGCCAATACTGCTGTTTGAATGAATGCGCGGCCGGCGCGGGGGAAAGTTTGGACTGTTATTGAAATACAGTTTTGCGGGATGATGACGGGATTATTTTTCAAGCGCATTCACACACAAGGAATTTTTAATATTTTCATCAACTTTTGGATATTTCAGTCTATACATTTTCTATAAATATTTACAACAACAAGACGATTGCATAACTACTGCATAACACATATCTACATTGACATTACATAATTTTGTACTTGAATTACAGTATACTTACTATTTGTAATATTTAATTATTAACTATAGACATGAAAACAATCTAATTATCATGCTACAAAAACACTTAGTATTAGTTTAAACGACTTACTAACAGAAAAAAAAAATTAAAAAAAAAAATAAAATTTTGTATAATGACAGGAAATAGTACTGTTTTTAAAAAATTGGAGCACTGTCAAGATAAGCATGCCTTTGCAAGTGAAGAAACTTTGAATCGGTTTTTTGATAAGAATAACGCACAGTTACAAATAACAAGTTCGATATTGTAATGAACATTATTTTGCTGTTTAACATTTTTGTTATCAAACAATTTAAATCCTCAAAAATAATTTAATTAATAAAATGAAATTTAAAAGTTTTTAAATTTTATAAGTTCAGTTTTATGTACAGCCTGCATATAATTTATATGATTTATTTTTCATATAATTTTTATATAAGCTCTATACATAACTTTTTTTACATTGTCTCATACTATTTTATTATTTGCGAAAATGATTAAAAAACAAAAATTTACAATATGGAAATTAGCCATCAAAAGTTAATATTCTGAAATTTAAGTACTACCAAGCAAATGATGTATTAAATAACTTTTATTAAATAACTTATGAGAGACAATATTGCGATAAATAGTAATTTATTAATAGTATTTATTTTATGGAATGTTCATTAATAATATAAATTCTGATTTTTGTAATGCTACGAAATTCAACTTTTCTTCAAAGCATACCTGCACTTTTTTCCTGATATCAGTAAAAATAATGTGTAAATACTTATCAAGACACTTTTTTATCATCCACTCATTATTTATAGTTATTAACTGCCTAGTTAAACTTTGTTTGCTTAAATGCTTTTGCCGTTTTCGAGAATGTATGGATTTTATTAAAATTATACCCGTTTATCGCTCAATGGAAAATTACGTTTACAAACATGCAAAAAAAAAAAAAAAGAAAGAAATGATAGTAGTAGTTTCAAAAAGTTTTTTTTTTCAAAAAATAACATTGACAAATTGTTTCAAGTGATAAAGTATCCAAGTATTTTTGTCACTTATTATAACTGGACGAAAACAGACAACAAACTTATTTTTCAGTTGGCGTGCGTGCGGTCGATACGAAAATTCACTGAGCATTATCTTATCAATTTCTTTATCCCTAACACGAATGTTTATCGTGGGCACGTATATTTATAGCCGATACGAGGTAAAATTTGTCCTTGATGTCTCCGGTATTTGTTTAACCGTCATTCCAAAAAGTGCTTTTAAGAGTTGACTGGCGATAAGGAAATTTTCAGCACGTATAAAAAAAAATTACGGTAAACATAAATCTTTTATAATTCCAGTCTCGCGGCATTAATCAGTAGGTTTGAGATTACGGTATCAACGGAGTAAATTAGCAATCGGATAAATGAAATGAATTTCTCGACTGGTCTGTGATGTGTATCGCATTATAATAGCGTCTCGTCATAACGGCGAGCTTAGCGCTCTTATTAGTTTAACTAAACGGCCATAATAACCAAGTCGACTCACATTACTGCATACACATGCGGGGGCTGCGTGTATCTCAATTACCGTTTCACAACACCAGCGTGCAGTGCGTCGTCGCTCGTCTGCGGCTCTCTCTCTCTCCCTCTCTCTGCTGGTGCGCGCACGTACGTATATATACCGGCGAGAGAGGGACTAGTATCGTCGCATCTCTCGCATGCCGGTGCACATGTACATCAATGTAGAACACACACGGCCGGCCACACGTAGCTAGGTAGGTACATATATTCGTGCATCTGCATATACAGGCGCTCTCTCTCTCCCCCCTCGCGCACATGTCCCCGCGAGCCGCGCGTATTGTATCAGCGCCGTCCGCCGCTGCAAGTTAATTGATCTATATATCGCAGCTCGTCTGCTCGTATCGTTAGACGACACCGGCGCGTCATTAGACGAGAGCGTATCAAGGAGCTGGCCAGGAGAGAGCCTCGCTCCCGCTGCGACGAGGGGGTTGGCACGCGCGGAACTGCCTCGGCGCGAACTTGCTCGCGGAGTCCTAAGCCACTGCGCTCTTCCCCTTCGGCAGCTCTCGGCACTTTCGCCAACTAAAAGCTCTCCCCATCCCTTCTACTCGCGCAGCGCCGCCGCGGCGCGGCATTCCGCTCTCTCGCGGCTCTTGCCGCTGACACTTGCGCAAGCCGAAGAAGAAGCTCGCTGCAGGGGCGGCATCCCCCTCCAAGGCGCGGTATCGCGAGGATTCCGCAATTCTGCGCGTGCTGGCTCCAAAGTGTGTGCGTGCACGGCGCTATACGCTCCACCCCGCGCGCGCCGGATGCGATCTTTTTTCGTAACTCCGCCTCGGCGACGGCGGCGGCGGTGGCGGCGGCGGCGGCGCTGGAGGAGAGAAAAACGCGCGCGAGAGCGGCGGCCCCACTTCTTCTTTCGCGCGCGAGTCCCCGCCCAGCGCGAGATCGCAACATCCCCCACCCGCCGGCTCTCATCCCCCGCCAAAGGCTTCCCCTTTTTTTCCTCGTTTCGCGCGCGCTGCTCCGTCTCTGTGTGTGCCGGCCGCTCCCCTCTCTTTCGCGCATTCTTCGCCCGAGCCCGGCTGTGTGCGTGCCGCTGCTCTAGGGGAGCGTCGCGACGACGCCGATAATGCGCGCGGAGGCTCGCGCCATCTGCGTCGGGACGTCGGCCGCCGGTACGCCAGGACGCTGCTGCGAAGAATTCGCGACTGCTAGATGGCGGCATGGGTCCTTATCTGCATCTCTGATTTTACATTTTTGCGACTTTAAGCTGTACCAGCCCATATAGGACGACGTTGGATAGCAGTGTTTTTTAGAGAGACTACAAATGCAGTTTTCCGTAAGAATAACTTACCAGCGGGCGGATTGGTTTCAATAAAATTTTAATATTCTATATCCGATTCGTAATGATTGGTTGAGCAAAATCAGAGATGGATGAAATGACCAAACGATAAATAATAGATACTATTATTTAGCTTTTAGTTTATTCCGTTGTTTTTAAAAGTTTATTTAAATTTCTATTTGTACTTCGTGCTTACTAAACATGACAGGTCAGACAAGTGGTACATGTAAGTAGTATATAACGCGTGCGATTGTACCTTAGATGAAAATCTGCGAATTCATCGTTACCGACGTAGCATTTTTTATCCCTTACATTTTTTTCTACGCCTTGTATGCTGGCGACACCTGGGAAGAAACGATGTAAGGGGTAACTCACCCCATCGCTCGCTCACCCTTCTCCGATGCTACCGCAGCGCTTCATTTTATTTCAAATAATCTGTAACAGAAATATATAAATACAATTTATTAATTTTATTGTATTAGCTTGAATTAAATCATATCATCAGTTTTTTTATTTTTTTCATATTAAATTTTTTTATTTTGTCGTTTGATTTTCTAAACGTTTGTATATATCATCTTAGCATATGCAAAATTGGCTGACATGTGGAGGTAAGGAGAGGTTGTAAAAGATAGTGGTTTTTCTAAACATTTTCAAGCTATAGTCACAGTTTATTAAAAGATAATATTAGTGTGGGACTCCGGGCATGGAAAGATATATATTTTACAACAAGTAAATTATGATCTGTACAGATACTCCTATTTCCCTAATCTGATTGAACCGTATGGGAAAGTTATAAATCCTTGTACAAGCCAGTAGCAAGGCGCGAGATGGAGCTTGACAAACCGCCTGATTAATTTTGTCCATCTAATTTATGTATACAAAGTATATATACATATATAATGAGATATCATTCCTCTAACCAAATATGAAAATAAAACAAACATTACGGTGATGGATTGTTATGGAACTTATACTCTGAATCTATAAACTTTACATCTGACGGTCATTTGCCAAGAGATCTAATTATTCTAAAATTCAGACCTCTACTTAACAGTATCCATGTGAATAAATTTTCATTTTATTGGGCTGAAACGATCGTCAACCATACGTCGATTCATATATTATTAAGATATCTTAATTACTACTTCATATGTTAAAGACTAGTTAAATTATAAACAATTTCATTTCGAGTTATCTGAAGAAATAATATATTTCTATGAAGCGAGGGCGAAAGAAACACGTACAAAGATCACCTGCTTCGCTTGTACATATACTTAGCGAACTTTATTTTTTCAACGGAGTGAGCGAATCAACCTTTTCATTCTTTACGAGATCGAAGTTTGTCTACAATCATAGTGCGAAATAAAACGATCTGCATATATGCTTGCTTCTCCTCGCTAGCCCGCAAAACAATAGCTTCGCAAACACAAAACAAGCATGAAATGACAAGTATTGACCACTCCGTTTTATCATACTTACAGTAAGTGTTGGCAACGTTAATACCATATTATTCTCATATACTTTAAATTTGTATATCGATTTATAAAAAATAATGATACTTTAATACATTTCTAAATCACAGCAATATAAAGATTTTTTCTTCGATAATTATATTAGGTATAAATATGGTTGTCCGATATTAAAAATTAATTTAAAACAAAATAATAATGTTTGATGAAGCGAAGTATTAATATCTTATTAGCACCTTTAATTTATTTTTACCTTTAATTTATACCCTTGTTCTGAATTAAAAATTCTTTAGGTCATTTCATATTGAAGATTGAGCTGTATTTATACATTATTATTACTGAGGTCTGTTAAAACAAATCATAGCCAATAAAATCTTTCGAAACACCGTAATGTAGCGTTCTGAGTTGATTTATCCTTTAACACCGTTTCTTCCACTAACAAAGGGATGGAGAGGGGGGTCCTTAATTTTCATGAAACTCAGTAAAGGAAATGGGTATTTTTAGAAATTTAAATAGTCTTATACCTAAAGGCCTAAAATTATTTATTATGCACGTGCTGAAAGTAGAAACTTCGAGATTCCATTTAAAACTTGTTTCGTTGAAAAATCTTTATTTTTCCAATAGGTATAGTAATAGTAATAGTAATAGTCATTTTATTGCAAATATTGTCAATTTACAAACGGTGTATAATATTCGTGTATAGAATACATAAAAAAAACAGTCAATATAAAAACAATGTAAATATAAATACAATAATCCTTTCTTAAAAA
>UXGD01002204.1:0-27688 GCA_900474315.1 Torymus auratus
ATCTATTATAACTGTATAGTATTACAACACTCTTTTTCAATAGAAATTTTAATGGAGCTACAAAGTTTTTGAATTACGAAAAAAAATCGTTGTTTTAATAAATCTGAAGATGACATCGTTTCATTAGTTTAACTGAAAATAAATTTCTTTGTTTAAATATAAATAGGAAATAATTACTTGTATAATATTATACAAGATTTGTTGCTTTTTAAATAACATATGTAAAACGGATGGATCAGAAATATCACGCAGACATTTCAGATTACGAAGTTGATCTCCTTTTTCCAACCTACCGAAAAATTCGGAAAACTATCTGCCCTGTAAATTCCTTTTTGAGAAATGAGCTGATCGCAAATATAACAGGCCGCGAACAAAAGGTTACAACAGTAAAAAATAATCATCAAAAAGACGTCTCTTTAAATAGTCAAAAACGTAGATATACACATTCGCATATACTATCTACAAATCTCGCTCGCGCACATCGTTGCTAATGTAAGATGATCCCTAACGATTTGACAATGCGTTTCTCTCGCTTGAGATACTTAGGTAGCTAAGGCTCTCTCAGTGGCCTTACGTTTCCGGCCAAATATCACGGGACGAGGGCTACCCTTCGTACGAGCGCGTGTATACACGAAGCAGCATATATTACATACCTATACGCACGCACGAGGCACGCGTGTCGGTGGTTAGTCAGTTGGCAGAGAACTCGAGCGTCGGGATTTTATTTATAGCGCGAGGAGGTCGCGCGAGAGCCGCCGCGTTCCAAAACGTCTTCGCCAGCCGCCAGAGCCTCAGTAGCAGTAGCCGCAGCTTCTGTGCTACTCGGTTATACCGCGCGGTATAGGAGCAGTGCGCGACCGCAGTTTCATTCGTCAAGAGTTTTCTGTCATCACCGTGGACTGCAATTCCCGGAGGAGAATCGCGATTCCAAGTGCCGTTAAAGCGTTAGGCTTTCCTTCCCGATAGTATAATCGGTGCGCGCGCGGCGGGCAAGGTCGCAGCAGCACCTCTCGGCTTTATATTTACGCGGCCGTGCTCGCCAAAAGAGCTGTTCCCAAGTGCGCGCGCGAGCGCGTAAATTGTGCGGCTAACGATGAGTGGTGAATAGAGCCTGGGCCCCAGTGCAAGAGTGAAAGTTAAATGATCTCACGTGTGACCGGCCATCTAAATGCGGCTTCAGCGGGGGTGTGGAATCCGATCAGCTGACAGTGAGAGCGATCGGTTGATTGCAAAGGCGCCGCCAAAGAGGACGATTTATCAGCAGAGCCGAACGATATGGCACATCTACGACGGCAGCAGTACAAGCCGTTTGGCAGGAGGAAGGTAAAAAGATATGACATCCGCGTCTCTCTCTCGTTAATTTTCACGCGGCGCTAACTATATACACTCGATTCGTGTGCTGCTTTGTCGGTGCTCGGCCTGACCGCGCGAGCTTTTCATTTCAAAGTGGACATCATTTTAGCCAAAATACTATAGTGTTCTTTATATTTTTTTCTTCTTGTGGACTTCGTCACGTACCGGACTTTACGGCGTTATAAATTTATACAGTTGATCTTTTTACCGAGAAAATACCGAGATATTCGCAGCATTGTAATAACAGAGCAAAGCGTTGATACATCAATGCAAAAGCTTTTCCACGAAAATTTAAACTTAACCCGTATTTCTTTCGAAGCGACCGCTTCAATCCTGATTTATCGTTACAAGAAAACAGAAATATACTTCTTGGAATATGATTATAGTATAAACAACTATAAAGATGTTTTATTTACAAAAAAAGTTCAAGTAGAAATGAGGAAAATAATTTGGCTATATAATGCTGCTTCGTTGATCGTACTCTCTTATCTAAATATGAAAATTGTGGACTTTGTTAAGCGAAGAGGCTATTGAAAATAAACGAATAAAGGTTTATTTGTTTGAATTGGTATATTCGGCGTATGTCAAAGCATTTCTTGGCCTGAAGTTATGGCTCATCAAAGTTAATGGCAAAAAATGCTTCAAATAAGTGTTTCAGCGTAACAAAATATATCAATATTTCAACATTATTATGCTATTAACATTTTATTTATGCATCTTGGAATGCAAGGAACGTTTTCATTATGAAAAGCAAATCAAACCTTCTTTATAGGTATATGATTCTAGATTAGTTCTACAGTAATACTTTCCTACACCCATCCTATAGTTTGATATTAGTATATGTAGCTACAGAATTGGTAACTTGACAAAAAATACCTTTGGGCCAAAATTTGAATTTTAGCTATAAATGTCAAAACAATACTTAGAAAATATATGACTTTTCATCTGCGTAATACATAATTTCATCACGCCTACTTCACATGAATGACTTACTCGTGAAACGAGCGTTAAAGAGTGATGGTCACGTCGAGGGGAGAGTCTCACCCCCTAAAAAAGTACTAAATATCTCCCTAGCTCTCCGTCCGCCATATGAAAATTCCTTTCATTTGTAATAAAATATAGTCCTTTCTAAGAGCTTTCGAGAAACTTACGAAAAATATTTACCGTAATAACACACCGTGACATTTCTCTACGCTTATTTGCACATGTGTAAGTAGTAAGACTCAGGCTCGTGTTAGACGGCGAACGCGTATACGTAGACATGTGTCTCTTGGGTTATTTATCAAACTTTCTCACTCTAGTGCCGTCCTCGACATTCTCGAATTGAGAGACTAAAATTTATTTAAATTAATCCTCCCACTTCGAGTAACAATTTGCTCCGCGGAGTAAAATCCTAAAATATCGCCAAGTCTATTTATACTTTTACGCGTTTTCGTGCTGTTGGAAAAGTTCACTGAAAAGTTTATTGTACGAACGAAAGAGAAAGGATTAATAATTAAAAAAAAATTACGACTTTTAAGAACCGAAATATTTCCAACCTGAGCAATATAAACTTATTCTATGACTTGTATCAGACAATGAAAATGTATAGTGTTTGGCTTTAAAATGATTTTGTCGCAGATCAAATCAGTGGACCATTTTATGAAGCTGAAATATGTTTTTAATAGATACTAAATTAATGTTTGCACAGATGATGAAATATGCAATAGAATTACTGTTTACTGAAACTAAACAATGAATATCTTACAAACCCGATGTATAAAAATGTAAATGACCAACGTTATTTTGATATGAAAAATACATATTCAATCTAGTAGTTGGAAAAACTATTCATCACGCCATTGTCAGGCGAAACAAACGTGTGGTCACGTGATATACATGTGCAAACGTGAGTAGTCTGTGGTCGCTTTAGCTTCATTCTTCCGTGTAAACATTTTTTTCACAATTTTTTATTTTCACATTTATCTAACTCCTGAAAAGTTATATTGTTACTTTTTAAAAGACATTAATATAATGTCCAATGCAAGCAATTGAAGCAAAAAATCATAATATTATAGTTGGGAACACTATTGAGGTTACGAAAACAATAGCTACTTGAATCGTTTAGTGCTCTACCCGAATTCTTTTTAATATGAATAGAAGTAGATTGATAAATCAAAATTGAGTTTACTGTTAGACTGAACCTAAAATTCATTAAAGGGATATCATATATTTAATTGTTACAGAGTGACTTAAAATCATAGTTTCTTAACGATATGATAAACTAATTAAAGCTATCAGTTTCTTGTCTTTGTGCAAAGTCCGTTTTAATTCACTATTTTAAGAATTTCATTGGAACATAATTCTTAAATTATATGTCTTACTTAATTATGAAAAATGTATTCTAATGCCGTAAGAGAATAGAGTGTATCATATAATGGGGGAGGGGGGCAACCGTCATGATTTAACATTTTTTCAAATATACTTTTATACCTAATTAGATTATTAGTCTGTAATAATTGAGCATCATGTACCCCCTATATAAAAATTTGAGTCTAAGTATATGATTTCTATATTGCTTCCTTGCAGAGGAAGCTTTGTGCCTATGCTATATGTATATTTCTTGTATGTTGTATACTTGATATTTTAGTATACTATATACAGTGCCAATAGAACTTTGCTATTTCGTTTTAACCCTTTCAGTCACAGAAGCCTATATATAGGCACCTAAATTTTGTTGTATTTAATGCATATCCCTCATTTTTTTTTTTTTTCTGTTAGATAAATACATAAGCTTGCGAAATATATTAATACTTTTTGTCTTTATAATTGTTTATAATTGTTATAAATAAATTTATGGCAAAAAATCATATTTTTGTGAACGAATTACGTGACTGAAAGTGTTAAAAGAAAATACGATAATTCGATACGATAGTCCTACCGTTTTTGATATGATGGAATACGAAATTATCGTATTAAGATTTGCCTACTATTAAGTCCTATCTACCGCCTAAGTAACGATTACTTATATTTTGCTAGTTCTCTGTAAACCATCGCATAAAAACGCAATCCAGCGCATCTATACACTAATACGCGAACCGGGCCACAAAAGCTCTCGCAAAAATATTCCCTTCTTGGTCTCTAAAACTAATGCGTAGAACATCAGCAGCAGCCATCATCACACGCACGATACGCGTATATATATAATACTCGCGCAGACTATTCATCTCCGTGGTCCAGCAGAGGCGGCGGCGGCGCATTGCCCCCGGCGCGGGCGCCCCGAAATAAATCGGCCGAGCAAGCGAGCGCGCGTTGTTCACCTCTGACAGCGCGCAGAGAGCAAGAGAGAGAGAGAGCCGCCCACAGCTACTCCCTCCTCGCGCCATTCAACTTAGACTCGCCGACCTGCATAGTAGTATACGCCGGTGCGGCGAGAGAGAGAGAGGGGAATACTCGGGCGCCGCTGTTATAGGGCCTCTGAAATGTCCCAATCTACGGCGCCCATCTTTCTATGGCGGGACGGAACGATGGGTTCGCTGAGTAAAAAATGTAGGCCGAGAACGTGCGGTTGGGGTTTTCCCGCAGTGGATTCTCTGCGCAGTTCGCGTTGAGGGAGCGCTGTGGAAAGCGTATGTGGAATCGGGGATGATATAGACTGGACCATGCGTGGCAGGCTGCTGTTAATTTCTACCGCTATTGCAAATCATTACTATGACGAGATTGTATCTTCATCAAGAGCGAAAAACGCAAAGATTTACTATAGTAGACTAGGTCGCGTTTTTGATTTATGTATGAAGAGCCGTCTTAGATCGCGCTTTACCTATATAAACCGAATATAAGCCCTTTCGGAGGCCTAGTTCATCATTTTCTTAATAGTTATCGGCCGATCGAAGTTTGTCTCGTTTTCTCAAATCGACACCCTTTCTATAGAAAATATCTATACAGTGAAACGACGATACATATTTTTGTCCTTCACGAGAACAATCGATATATATTATTTATACGCGAGCTATAGAACCTGCCTCTGCAAATAGAGTGACACTTTGCTCCACGTGAAAATCCATTAGCTGCGAGAGGATGTAATCGCAGGAAAGAGATAAAAAGAGTGCTAGCTACTCTCTCTAAGAGCCTCGAGGGCGGCAAATCTAATATCGGCCGCTCAGCCGGACATCCCCTCATAGGCCGCGCTCAAAATAAATTCACGCCAATATTACCGAGCGAGCTAAGTACGCGCAGGCTTTTTCCTCTGCGAACCGAGATCTCTCGTCAGGCATGAAATTTTTCAGAGCTCTCACAGAAGTATATATATAAGTAGTGTCGGCGATGGTAGTGGCGTCTACCTCCCATCCGTCTGCGGCGTTACTGAATTATTCGAGACCCGTGGCCCACCTACACGAAAGCTTTTTCTCTCGCACACATGCACACCAAGAGCCGTATATGTATGTATGTATGAGTGTATATATACAGGATAAGAAAGGGGCAGGAGGGATAGGAGTATCACGCAGGGTGCAGTGGCCTGGCGGCTGGTAGGCGCTCTCTCTCTCTCGCGGAGGGGCTTTTCCGGATCGATATTGTATACCCCCGCAAGTATAGCAGCCTCTCTCTCTCACTCACTCGCACGAGGGTGTCGTCGTCCGCGCTCGCGACCGGCGCCACCTCTCGGATCCCGAGGAACGAGAGAGAGGGAGAGCAGCAGCGAGTCATCGGCCGCCCTGCCGCACGCAGGCGCACACAGTCTATATAGCAACGCGGCTCTATCTGTATATAACGTATACACGCACGGCGCAAGCTGATCCTCAGGCAGTAGCGCGAGCCTGTCGACGACGACGACGACGAGTCCCTTACCTTGAGGGCTCAAGTGTCTGTGTGTGTGTGTGTTGAAAGCCACTGGAGCACAGTGGTGCAGTCGCCGGCGACGACGACGCCCGCCTCGACAATCCGGAGCAGTCTATACGCGGAAAATGGTGCGCGCCCGTTGTTGTTTACATTCTCGCTCGCTGGAGCTGTACAGTGAACCGTGCCCGACATACATATGGCTACTGGCAACTTTGTGGCGAAGCACGCACGTGCGGAGATTGTTATATAGAGTGACGGCTGTATTCGAATAAGAGATCGCCGGATGCTGCGTTTCGCAGACAACTGCGTGGCTCACGCGGTCGTCCACCCCCATTCATATATCTCTCTTCGGGCCTTCTCTCGCCCCTACAATATCGTACGCAAGCTCTATACGGGGCCCCGTGCTGCTGACCTTTGACGAAACGAGTACGCACGCGAGCTCCAAATTCCTTCGCGATCAACGCCTATATTTACGTACTATAAGAGAGCCGGGAGAATATATAGAGGACGCACGCAACTCGCGCGCCGCGGCCAAGTTGAAGCTTTTATTATTACCCTCGGGCCGATCGTGTATGGTACCCTTCGTGTCCGTGTATGTGCAAGTCATGCAAAGCGGCGGTGAGAGAGAGAGAACAAAGACGGTGACGGCTCGCGTATTATATTATGACCTACTTTTTTCCCGTACTTCTGGGACTCTATAGTTGACGGCGCGCCGCTACGGAAGGTTAGGCTCGCTCTCTATACACCTCCCCGTCTCTGGACAGGGAAAAATAACGCGGCGCGTGCTTAGCCACAAAGTATCATCAGCCGGGATTAGCCACGACGAGTGTATGTGTGTGATCGATTGTTCTTGCGCAGGTAAAGAAGAAGAGAAGTCCGTCCTCGCATAAGACGTCGCGGAAGAAAGTACGCAGGGCCAGCAGCCAGCTCGTCACCTAACTGATGGCTTGTAAACGTAAGCGGAAAAAAAGCTAGAGCGTTGTAATAAAGCCAATGGTGATCACGCTGCCGAAGAAGAAGAAGTGAGAGATACAAAAGTGCAGAGGGGTATAAACATGGTGTTGTAGCGGCGAGGCCGCGCAAAGTGCCGCGTTGTCGCGGTGTATTATCTATACACGTAGACAAGAAGACAGACAGAGACGAATTGGAAAAGTCCTATCGAAAGTGCCGCGTGGACATGCAAATGCGGGGAGAGACGCAATGCGGTAGGAGCACCGGCAGCGCTCGCTGAAGGTGTGTGCGTGTGTGTGTGTGAATACCCGAGAGGTTCGAAGCGCGCGGCAGGACCGAGGCGCTTTTCGGCGATGATCGGATACAACCAGCACAATTCCGGCTACAACAAGCTATTTACTCAGGTATACATATATATGTCTGTAATGAGCACGTAAAGGAGGAACGAACGAGGTTTTATTATAGCTGTGATGCGAGAGAGTTTATTTTTGGAGAGAGAGTGCGGATACGGGAGGAACACATGCGCTCTTTTTAAATGCAGGAAGAGGGACAAGCTACTACTGAGCGATCCTCTGACCTGTCTAAGGCGGCTATTATTGTATACGGCACACGAGTCATGCCGAGATCGCGATTAACCTTAATTTCAAATACGGGCCGATATATTATCTTGTATTTTTCTTTTAACCCTTCGGATAAAAAAACTATTAGAATGTATATTCTGGTATAAATCCGACTAAGGATTGTTTATAACAATTGAAGCTATAATGAAAAATTATCTCTTACAAAAAATACATTATAGCCAGCGTTCGTTTGTTTAATAAAACAAAGGGCAGTGACAGTAGGTGTATATGTATGTGTGTCAATAGGTACCGGGGGAAAACTCGCGCGCGCAACCCACATCAAGATGAATTTTTAATCTACGTGCATTTAGCGTGTGCCGGCCCATAAGAAACTCGACAGAGGCATATATAATACACATTCGCGCGCATGCCCCGCACAATATGTTGTTTACGTCTGATCGAACCGGGCTACTTCTACTGCGGCGCGCGACTTCACTTTCAATTCTTCATTTGCGCGCTGTGAATGATTCAAAGACTCTTCCTCGTGTGTGTGTGTATATTGCGCTTTATTTTTTTACACGCGAGATGTTTCAATGCTCGTGGATTTCCGTCACTTTAGCCAGTGTAAATAAGTGAAAAGAGGTGAAAACAACAACAGGGGTGGAAAGAAAGGAGAGGGGACAGAGTGCCCTCGTTCAAAATGTATATGCAGCTTGCTATCTCTCTCTTTCCACTCCCGCAGAACCTAAAACCAATATTTTCCACGTAAAGGGTGTACAAAGTAAACACATGTCAAGTATCTTATTGTTTTCACAAAAAATGTTAAAAAGGAAGCAAGGAAAGTCCATGGGGTTTTGTAAGACGATATTCTTACCCTGCCGAAGGGATTTCCCTTTCGACCATCCAATCAATATAATGAATCATCAGTTTTTCTCTGAAGCGCTGTAGGTATTTGTCGCGTGTATAGGTGTATAAGAACCTTGAACGACAGGCCTATATTAAACGCGCGAGGAAAGAGAGGCGTCACGCCGGCGCGCGGCTGGGTTTGTTTATTTAAGATTATAAAAGATGCGGAGAATACAGATAGAGCTATTAGCATCAGCAGCTTATTCCTTTCGGTTATCGATTGACCGCGTATCCTCCGCACGCGCCAGCCTATACTTATTCATTAAAATTCCCTGCGCGCATCGGCCTACCAAATCCTTTCTTCGATTTTCATTATCCCGTGGGCGCGCTTTTTCACTCTCTCTCTCTCTCTTCCCCCTCCCGTCTTTTTGCGCTCATCAGACGTGGCTATGAAATATTCATATACTCGGCCGTCCCTGGCCATTCTTTCGCGAATATATAAGGCGCGCATATCGGCGAGGCGTGAATTATTGAGGCGCCAGCGTCTCTAGCCACTCCGAGTCCTTTCGTACTGCAGCTAGTGCAAAGTGCACAGGTATTCTCTCTGTTATAGGTAATAATATTTATGTCGTACACGTGCGAGCCCCATACCCTTTGTGCTCACACTCTCTTTTTTGCTTTTTTTTTTTAATGTCACGCGCGTGTTCTCTAACCTTCCCTGATGTCGCACCCTTTTCCTGCTCCATCTCTCGCTCTTTTTTTTTAGCGCTCGTTCGAGCGATTCATAGCGCGCGCACACAAGCGTTTGCGCTCGCTCTTTTGCGTTTTTATTTTATATATATATATTCCACGCATTATCTTCCTCTCGCTTTCTACGGACATTTTTCTTCCCAGCTCTCGACCTTCGAGGCAACCTTCGAACTTTAAACTATGTATAACGCCGATCACCTTTTGTTATAAAAATAAATAACATTATATTTGTTGTGGTTTATCCCTCATAGCTTATTAGCTAGATGCTCGCGTTGCGCGCAGTATAAAAGCTTATTTTAATCATCGGGGATGAATAATATTTTTTATAAATTATTATATGCAAAACGAAAAGGATATTTTAGTTTTTATTTATCGTTGTACCGTGATCGAGAATTACACCAAGAAATATAGTGAATCTAAAAATTTTGACCTACTTTTGCGAAAACTGGAGGTTCAATAGCCCGTAAGTTTTATAGGTTAAATTTAGAATCTAAATCAAATCCATTATATAACGCACTCTTTCTATGAGTAGACTAAATTTATCTTCATACTATTTACTATACTCATTTAAGTTTTAATTTTACTATTTACACAGTTATATTATCTTTATCAACGACTTTATTTTATTTATCATTTAAAGAATAAGTGAATTTATTGAAATCCCAAAAAGTACTCTCGTACATTACTTAATTAAGGTATCTTGAAATTCGTAATAAAATCTCATACTATACTTGATTACAATTGAACTTTCCGCACTACACTTATAGCTATATACTCCAATGTAAATAAAAGTCCTGCAGAAAAACCAACCAACAAGCATGACAAAGTGAAAAAGTAGACCCGTTTGTAAATCAGCGGCAGGAAATTTTCCCATAGCCGTGAAAGCATGTGGAAAGGACTATATAGTCTAGAAGAGGTCGGATGTGCGGGACGTTGTCATGACGACGACCCTTCAGGCGCGACTGAATTCTAGCCCCCAAAATCAAATCTTTCGCCGAGAAACTTACCTGTCCCTTTTTTTCCTCCCCTTCTAAGTATGTCACTTCTTTGCTCTTCGTACTTCATTGCGATATTTGTCCCGCGATCTTTATGATTTTTACGAAATCTGAGATTCGCCGCTACACTAGACAGCGGAAAAATTGCAGTCAGGAAAGGAGAACACACGGTGTGTGTTATATTCGAGGCATAGAGACAGCAAATTTATCGCCGTAGCCGTCTACTCTTGGACACGTTAATTAGAAGTCACAAATTTTCCGCAAGCGCGTCTCGCAACAAGTCGATGGATCGATAGCTCGGCGGGCATTCCAATTTGCAAATTCCCGAAATCCAGGTGGAGAATTGGCTTCCGGTCAACTATTCTCTCCCACTGTCCTTTCTCCTCTGCAAAAATAACAAGTTTTTCATTCTTTTAATAAAAAAAAACGAGTATTACGAGGCTTTAATTAGGGCTGCGTCATAAACCAAGCCGTTAGCGAATTAATTCAATCAACATGCCATCATAAGCCATTACGCTATTTTGTAATACAGCCGCTGTTATCGTGTTTCATGCATGAAAACAGTTTGCTCGGGCGTTATTATATCGATTGCAGTTTTTCTCCAGCACTCGCATATATACAATAACCGCTATATAATGACGTTTAATGCGTCATGGTTCTCTTACGTAAAAAAGAGAATCGATTTCGCGCTCGGGCTAGCTGGAAATTCGTGAGGTATATATAAAAGTGTGTCTCGAGTTAATGGTGTCACTGGTTTATCATCTACGCAAACAGCTATTTTTGTATGTGTACGGAATTCCCGTCCTATTCATATTCGATTTGGAAAATGAATGACTGACTCGCCGGTCAGAGCTCGTACGCTGCAACCCTTTATATGAGCCGTATATATGCGAGTTATACAAGTTCGCTCGGTTACTTATATATTTCGCGAATGAAATCGATTTTTCCGCGTGTGACGTGCGGGTCAGTCGAACAGCTAAGAATCGACGTTAGCTTTATACTCTTATTATCCAGCGTAATAATCGAGGATCACGTAGCACTGTGCTCGAACTATCCTTCGTCACTTTAGTTGCGAATCGGACAGTGAAGTTGGACATTCACGTCCACGTCTAAATACTGTAGCTTTATTTACTAAATATGAGATTTCTGAGCATCTTCTTCGAGTTCATTAATCTTTTTATTTTTATTTTAAAAATATTTTCGTGCGAAAATATAGTATGCATTAAATATAGTTAAAAATACGTTACTCTTAAAAGTTATCGATCAGTGAAATGGTGAGAAAACCAATAGACTCCTCGCATGCACTGTAAATTTTTCGCAATAAAAGTTGCAGTTTATACCTGCACTAAAAGTAGAATTCTCGCTACACTCTTTTGTACATAATAAATCTGCAAAAGAGTTATATGAGCTTTGAAATGAGTATTATTTCTTGAACTATAATATAAGACTTTGGAAAGAATGTCTTTGCAACAACTATAGTAGATTAAACTATTAAGAAAAGTATAAGAAATATAAAATAAAATCTAAAGTAAAATATTAATTGACACTTATTGTTGCAGGGCTCAGCGGACTCGAACTACTCGCAGCCGAGCTCGGATCTCTCGCTGGACGAAGAGAAAGAGAGTTTGCGCCGCGAGAAGGAGAGGCAGGCCCTCAATCAACTCGACAAAGCCAGGGTGAGTTTATCCTCCTTTTCTTGCGCTGCTATTTTCCTCGTCCAGGCGCCATACGTGACGAACATTTCTCCGCCTCGAAATATCAAACTCTTTTACGCGGCCCTCTCGTATAGATTACGTGAGTGGACAATTTTTTTCTGTCCGCACGCGCGCCTCTCCGTGGCTCATGTGTGTTTGTATACGTGGGGAACGAGCATACGACTCCTTTCATTAAGCGCGATCGTAAAGCGAGCGCTTAACAGCACGGCAGTTGTTGACCGAAGATGCGGTAAACAGGCTTATTTGCATTAGAAATGGAAAACGTGTCATTGGATATATACCTATATGCGAGTAGTATGTAAGGGAAGCGTTCGCGCGATGGCTGGACGAGAGGCCTCGTCAATAGAATGTAATCGAGGGCAGGAAATGTGAAAAATGAAAAGATAGAACGCGCCAATAAAGACGACTGCGCTCGGAACCTGCGCTATATTGCCATATGTGGGTCATTGGGAAAACCGCGTTCAGACGCGTCGGCAACTTTCTCCTTTTCATATGCGTACGATCGATACTTCTCGCGAGAACAATTCAAACAAATATGTATAATTTTTATTATACATTTTTGTTAAGGTTCAACTGTTTCCTCCTACCCCGTTGAGAAGCACTTGTACGTTTTTTGTCGTGCACATTTTTAAATGAAAAATTCTTACTTCAAAATTTGGAATTTTAACGGGATTCCACATAACTCACGAGGTTTATGCTGGTGGAAGTTTTTATTTAAATTTTATTTGTTTTGCGACGCGCGTCATACTCTCGATACCAATTTCCATGCGTGTTTATTAATTTAAACGGGCATGAAGGCTACCGAATGTGTCCACCGGAAGGATAATCAATATGAGTATTAATTAAGCTCTCTCTCTCTCTCTATTGGGCAAATGTCGCGCGAATTTTCAAGGAATTATAGGTGACACAGACATATTATCGAATCGAATGAAGCTTTGTTTAGCGCCTACAGCTAACATGTAAAATAGTATAATATAATGCGGTTGTAGAATATTGCAGAGCGAAGCGCGTGTAATTAAATTGTTGTTTCTTACAGACGAAACCGGTAGCGTTTGCAGTGCGAACGAACGTCAGCTACGACGGTAGTATAGACGATGACTCGCCCGTACACGGTTCCGCCGTCAGTTTCGAAGTTCGAGACTTTCTCCACATCAAGGTAACTTAGCACAGCACGAGATCATAATCATCCCTCATGGTCATTATCATCTCTATACTTTAAATAAAACGTTCTAAAATGTTTGGAATAATTTTTCCAAGAGACAGCTCTCTAAACAAAGGCTTAAGAAAAAGCCTTTCGTTTAGACCGCGCTGTATAAAAAGTATATAAGAATTAAAAAAAAAAGGAAGGAAGGAGTAAAAACATTGTCTGTTTCCGTGTTGCGCTCGGCCCGTATAGGAGAAGTACGACAACAACTGGTGGATCGGCAGGCTCGTGAAGGAGGGATGCGAGGTCGGCTTCATACCGTCGCCGGTGAAGCTGGAGGCCCTGCGGGTCCAGGCGAGCGCGGCACGCGGTACCAAGGGCCTCTATACGAGCGCACGCGGAGGGTCTTCGGGGAACCTTGAGAGCGGTATGCCCTCACGAGGTTCCACACCGCCCACACCAGGTAGCCCCAGTGTGTGCGCGCACCGTCCGACAGAGGCGGCCGCGGCCGACTCTTGTGCTACTTGTGTTACATATATTACCGATATAACAATTGAACCCGATGGCGACGCCGCACTCTACATGCGCGCGCTCTGTCGACGAGATCTGTATATCAAGTCGCGCAGCGCGAGGTAGGACGAAGCTGCGGACGCTGCTTCTCCTCATCGCGTTGCCGACAAGCACATTATGGCCTTATCTCTATCTACATATATATACATATCTATCTATATATTTGCTCTCTTCTGTAACTCTGTGTATATATTATTACAGTATACATCTATGTATATGTACCTATGTCGATGTACTTTGTCTTAATTTTTGGATATATTATCTATGTATTACGAAAATAACCCGACCTTGGACCCTCGAAGACCCTCGAGGTAGTGATGTTTTGTTTTTGGAATTATTTATTAATCGTCGATCGGTAGTGGCGATCGACGGCGTGCAATCGCTCTATATTTATGATTTCATGTAGAGCTCTGAGGATTATATCAGTTTTTTTGGACGGCGCGCGACTATATTTTTAATCACATTATTATATATACTCGCCATCAGCATCTCTCATTCTCAATCTCAGTCTCTCTGTCAAATGCGCGCCAGCAGCCGTAATGTTTACAAATATTGCACGGGAAGACCTCGACGTTCATCGAAGCTTCCTTTATTCTACTTTTTTTATTATCAAAATATTATATAATTATTCTCGAGATTTTTCCAGATCCACCCACTTCCGCTCTTTATTTTCTTCCATCGTCCTCATACCCTTTCCTTTCGCCCACTATATTTATCCAATCCAAACTTTTTTTATTATTTCTTATTTTTAACTATATATTAACCCGTAATTTGGAAATGCCAGTTTTTTCCTTTACTTAAAATCCTTGTGTATTAAAATTTTGTTAACTTGCCTGGTGAAAAATGGTCTTGAAATATTTAAATAGCTTGAAAACAATCAGGCAGTACATGCAGTATTTATTGAGTCTGCGCCTACAGTTAAAATAAACGTCTGTCGAAATTCTGATAGCAATACTAATTTCCGGTATAGTCTCGAAGCCAAAACAGCTCCCAACTGACCGAAACCAGCTTCTTATTATATATTCAGTAGATTAATATATTTTTGTTCTCTTTTGATTAACGGCAAACGTGGTTTCAATAAGTTATAAAAGATCGTTTTTTGCCAGATCGAACTATCTATTGATGTTTGTGTGTTAAATGGTTAATTTACATCTATGTTGGTATTATCTGGTCTAACTTTGGTTCTTTTATTTTCATTATGTTAGTATTTAATTGTTTATTGTTATGGTACTAATAGATTTTTAAAGATTAGCATCACATTTTCATGAGATAATAATTTTTCAAAGCCAACTGGACAGAAATGCGGAATGAAATTGGGCCTAAAGCAAAAATTGTAAACGTTACGAATCACATTTATTTTTCAATCGACATTTTTTTAAACATTCGAAAATATCATGAAAATGTCACTTTCATCGTGCATTATTGTAACAAAAACATAACACTATTAGATAGTTTGATATGTTAGTAGCACAGTAAAAAGTAGGTATATCATGTAGCAGTATATAATATACGCTGGCTTGCTTTCGTCTTAGTTAACGTACGAGCGTCGACACCTTGTGCGTTCAGTCCAATTGTCAGCTCATATACATATACTAAAAAAGCACTGACCACCAATGACGCACAAAGTGTCGCTATCTCGTTTCGTGCAAATATATAATACGCTTGCTTGGCTTGAATACATTGACAATAAATATATTTATATATAATATGAATGTATTAGCCTGCGTGTAGTAGCTTGTATACGAAAGTTGTTACGTTAAAATAATACGAAGAGCCGATACTACGGAGATTTTTGGTCTCTCGCCAGGTGATGACAGCGATAGCGTGGGCAACATCCGTCCGGGTAGAGCGACGCTGACGACACCTCCAGCCAAGGAAAAACGGAAGAACTTTTTCAAGAAGCCGGTAAACGCTCGACGAACTTTCGTCTTAGATTATCACCTTAACCTAAGTGTTCCCACCAGCCGCCTCACTACTTCTTTGATTCCCAGTATTTCATACTACTGAACCGCGTGGCTAGGACGTAGACTGTTTTTTTCTTTTCTTTCCTTCTTATACCGACTGTATCTCAATGTTAGTTACAATATAGGATAGTCCCTTTAACTTGTTTTCCCTTTTTCTTTGATTGCATAGAGTACATTCGAAGTATATATTACCGAGTTCTATAACTTTAGTATACTACATTATCAGACACTTCATATAGAAATCCTAGAAATCCAACGTGAGATTAAAATTATTAGATTCCAAACATATATAGAGAAAATCTAGATATAGATACTTAACATGTTCTTACAAAGTATAGTGTGTTTAATGTATAACGAGTGTGCCTAAAGAAAAGAAATGTCAATACGTGGGATTTTCATTAATGTATAATATTTCGAATTTCTAGGATTTTTCGCCTTAAAGTAATAAAAGTAACACAATTCTCATTATGATCACAATCACAAAAGACAGCTGTAAAACTCGTATATTTTGCAATGGAGTATTTTGTGCCCGATGTAAAGTTAATGGGGAAAAGAATAAAAGAAAGTTTGAAAAGAGCTAAATTGGCTAAACTGAGCGAAGCACAAAATACGCAAATGTAGAGAGTCGAGTAAAAGCTGGTAGGAGGCCAGTAGCATTAGATTTCCCAGTAAACCGCGCTGCGTCGACGAAAGTTCATCGGAAGAGTCGACGAGAATGAAAAGTGTAGAAATAGAAAGAAAATAGCGTCTCGTCCGAGGGACTCTCACTCGTTCCCAGCGCGTTTGGTTAGCATGGCGAAAAAGTACTTTCTGACAAAGCCATTAACTGTTTTCAATGTTTTCAATGTTTTCGATGCATTCCGTGCTCACTCGAAGTCCTACGTAAGTGAGACTTATAATCAGCTGGGTTATATACGATTTTTTTTATATAATATTACGTTATATACCTTTAACGCCTCTGGCTAGGCATACTTATGTTGATGAGTTGTTCTGAACCGTTGCAGGAAACGGCTACACCTTACGACGTGGTCCCTTCTATGAGGCCTGTCGTATTAGTGGGACCATCTTTGAAAGGCTACGAAGTCACCGATATGATGCAGAAGGCGCTTTTTGATTTTTTGAAACATAAGTTTGAAGGAAGGTAAGAAGCACACATGCCACTTTCATTGTTCTTTGATTTCTCAAACTTTCAACCGAAAAATGATGTTTTTTTTCTTTTTCTCGTAGAATCATCATAACAAGGGTAATGGCAGATATTTCTTTGGCCAAGAGATCCTTGCTGAACAATCCGACCAAAAGAGCAATCATGGAGAGGTCGACGAGTAGAAATAGTTGTTTGCAAGAAGTGCAGGCGGAAATCGAGAGGATTTTTGAGCTCGCCAGGACGCTTCAGGTGAATACGTATATTTTGAAGTTATTGTTGTTGCAAGACGTTTTACAGATCTACAAAAGATCAAGCATTTCAAATACTTATGAAAATAAATAAATCTTGAAGGTTGATGAAATAAATGCAATTTTCGTTGTATTCATAAACCAAAATAAAATATAGTGTGACGTGTGCAAGATGCAGATTGTATATCCGGGTCACAGATTAAAATTTGGTTTTTTTCTCACGGTATAAATAACAATCCTCTCTTAAAAAAGTTGAAAATTGAAATTTAATCTTGTACTTCTGTGGAGTGTGTAATCTTAAAATTTAATCCAACAATAGAAATATAAGAAGTAGATACTTACTTTTAATAAAAAAAGGGTAATATATTTAAATTTTGATTTGAAAATATTTGTTAGTTGTATAAAAGAATAATAATTTTTTTTTTACAAGTTTAAGGAATAGTTCGTTAAAAATGACAAATATCAAAGACTTATTGAAACTCTTTGTTTTGTATTTCAGCTTGCTCTCGTAAATATTCACGAGCGCATAAATAACGGTTGTTGAATCTACTTTGAAATAAATTAAATCATAAATTTGTTTGTTCTATATTTTGTTCTTTGTTCCCAAAGCGAAACATTTAGCTTTTCATTGCAGTCTATTTAAAATAGGATTGTTTTCCAAATGTTTTCACGAAAAATACCTTTGTAGTATAGCTTGTCATTTATCGGAAAGCTCGTTAAAAGACACTTGTAGCGGGACAAGTGACCTGCTCGAAGGCCCTTTCTCCCATGTATTATACCTATATACCTGCATTCCCCACATCCCGAGATAAAATTCACACGAATATAACGTCGGCCAATGATTGCAGCTGGTCGTGCTGGATTGCGACACGATAAATCACCCGTCGCAGCTGGCGAAGACGAGCTTGGCGCCGATAATCGTGTACCTGAAGATCTCCTCGCCGAAAGTGCTGCACCGGCTGATAAAGTCGCGCGGCAAGTCGCAGGCGCGCCACCTTAACGTGCAAATGGTCGCCGCGGAGAAGCTGTCACAGTGCCCGCCAGAGATGTTCGACGTTATCCTCGACGAGAACCAGCTGGACGAGGCGTGCGAGCACGTGAACGAGTACCTCGAGGCATACTGGCGGGCGACCCATCCGCCGGTGGTGCCAGCAGTACCACGGCCCATGCCACCGAGCGGCGCCTCTGGCGACGAATTACCCTCTCGCGTCAGCTCAGGTATGGCTTACAACGACTCTTGCTCCCCAGATCATTAAATGATAATAGTACTAACACTGATCATCTCGACCTTCCTCATTATTATATCCTATGCGGAGAACGAAGATAAGTAATGGTTACGAAATGTAGATTGGATTATGTCAATTTGACTAAGTGTCGTGGGACTTTGGCTTGAGTATGATGAACCAATTCTTTAATCTCTCCTAATGAAAATGGTAATATCAAAAAAGGGCCTACGAAAAGAAAAAAGTGTTATGCAACAGACACCACAACTTAGTGTATTTTGGCCTCTTTTATAAAAAAAAAAAAAAAATAAAGTAAAACATGTTTTTTTTAGCAATTTTGTCTACAAAATAAGGTAACAATACTTGTTACTCTCAAGATCCACTTTGAATCATCCTTCTACGTCTGTAGAATGATGATCCAAAGTGAATATTTTCTAGATAAAATTGATAAAACATTTGTTTTACTATGTTTTTTAGGGTATCTGGAAATATTTAAATTTTAGGGAAACAAAATACATGATGATCTGTAGTCTGACGCAACCCACTTTTATTTTTTGTGGGCATGTACAATAAATAAATATAATGATAAATTTATTAAGATCTTTCACTTTATTGCGTTCAATCTTTCTCGAGTATATCATTTTGCATAATATCTTCTATTTAAATTTAAAAGTAATGATTATGCTACAAAGATTAGTACACATGTCAGTCCTAAAGTTACACATTGGGTTCAAGTTACATACCATATCTAGATATGTAATCGTTGTCTTAATCTTTTATCTCCGCGTATTATACGCACCGACTAACACGACTCACAATTGACAATTTTTTTTCTCTCTTGCCCTGTTTAGCTAGCCACCGCGACAATTACTACGGCCACGAGCCAAGAGGTAACTAAGCCCAACCTTTCCTCGCACGACGCTCGGCCGTCGTGTTTTATAAGAGCGCGTTGTTATTCTCAATTTATCTATCTCTCTATCTCTCTTTCTTTGTCGTCGCACTTTTACACTTATTTATAATTTACATATTTTTGTCACACGAGCACAACAATGTCCTAGAGGATCGCCGGTAGATGTGCACGTATAGATGTTGCATGGCCTAGACATACTTCTTTTACATATATATATATATATATATATCGTCGATTAGTCGGCGTTATAGTCATAGTTCATTCCCTTTTATATATTTCCATATTCATCTTGGTTGTCGCTGTACCTCAACGTTCTTATTTTTTTGGTAATTATATTTTCAGATGAGATGTTCATTTATCTATATAGAATTGAACTTGCTCTTCGTTGGGGTATTGCGGCAACTTGTATGCATTTAGGCCTCGATCATTCAATCATTTTAAACATTCACCTAACTGCAGTAGTCACATTCTCGCGTACACCGAGAATCATGATGTCGTTTTTTTTTTCTTAATTTTTTGCCGTTTTAAGCAAACATGTGAGAATGCTCGAGGTGTAAAAAAAAATCACCTAGACGTACCAGGGAAATCATCAGCTCATATTGTGTTTCTTTTCAGCGACAATGTACGGATCGACGCATTTGTACTCACCGCAGTGAGAGCGAGGCGCGCTTATACTTGCCCGTTTGTCCCGTTAGTTCCAAATCTCTGTTTCACGTTTACGTCGACGGTTTTTTTAATTTTTTCTTTTTCTCTTTTTTCTTGATCTCTATATGCACTTTTTGCTCATCTTATGCTCATTTTTCTGCGCAAAGAGATGTACTCATCCGCCGTCACTGTCTCTCTTCTCATCTTTCCTCTTACTATACTAACCCTCCTTGCATCATCTTTGTGTTTTACTTTTTTGTTGTCACTGTCACTCGTTCTGTCAACACATGCACGCACATACACCCGTACGCACGCACGCAGACACGGAAGACAGAAGCACACTTGTTTCTTTTTCCTCTTGCCATTCTATGAAGCTTCTCGCGTGCACGGCGCGCTGTCATCCTCTCTCTCTCTCTCTCTCTCTCTTTTACTCTTCCTCCTCGACATTCTCTGATATAGACTTTTGTACTTTTACGTGTCACGCTATCCATCTATCTACACGCGAACGTATTTACAATCTGCAATTAAAATCTTGTAGTAGAAAAGCAATATTTAACGTACGTTGCGACACGATAATAAAAAAAGAAAATAGTTTAGTCGAAAGGAAAGTTGAGCTATTTCCGATGATACGCCGCAGAGGAAGAGTTGGGGGTCTGGGCAATTGAAAGTATTGCGAACATTTTACATGATTGATCGTTCGTGTAGGAACGAAAAAAACCTATAGTCCTGCCTCACCGAGCATTATAAATATATATCATCCGAAAAAATAAAGAAGCCAAGATATAAAAAAAAGAAAGAAAAACATCATAAAAAACAGGCAGGGCCTATGACAGAACGTCAAGAATTATCATTGATTTCTTTTGTTTCGTGGAAAAAGCCTTGACTGAGCCGCTGGCCGCTACGGGGATCATCCGAAAAGAGGTCAGGGTCACCCTGAGTCAGGAACCCAAGGTTTAAAGGAACCCAAGTTGACTCAATTTTCCTCTCCGCTACTCGTCTGGCCCTCTCCCCCTCTGTGCGTCGTCGATTTGTCAAGTGAGAGAAAGAGGGACTGTGTGTGTGCGAGACACGAGATGCGACGACAAGGCCGATTAGTTCTCTCTCTCTAACATCCCGTCTCTGTCTCAAAAGTTGCGGATCAATGAACGAAATAAAATAAATAAACGATCCTTTTTTCGTGCCATGTGCGGGAAATGATTTTTTTTGCTTACTTGTGTAAGAGAGAGATGTCGAAAAAAAAATAACGTTCTTGTTCCTTGGGGACTCGTTGTAAGCTCTGGTCGCAAGTGCGCGTTTGTAAGTACGAGCCAGGGACAGAGTTTTCATGCATGCGGATACACTTTTCCCTCCCTCATATATGGGCATATATCTCTAGAACTTTTGACTATAAAGAAGATGATTTTTTCAAGTAATTTATTGCTGCTAGTTTAAATTACCTTGCTAAGCAGATAAACGCGACATGGTACGGCGAATCTTCATCTTCAATCTAGAAAACCAGTCTGGTAAACCAAATTGGCGTGCAAGGCATGGTATCGTCTGGGGATGAAAAAAACTGTCTAAAAAAGGTAACTGATGACAAAAACTGAACTTTTTTGGAAATTGTTGTTCACCTCCAGACGGTACCATGCCTTGCAGACCAATATGGGTTCCAGGACTGGTTTTCTAGGTTGAAAGTGAACCTTTTCCACCCTGTTTCGTTTACGTGCTTAGCACGGTATTTTAATAGCAGCAACAAATTACTCGAAAAAAAAGATCATCTTTAAAGTCAAAAGTTCTAGAGATATGCCCATATATCAAAATCCTTATTAGAGAGAAATTAAAGGCACTTGATCGTCGAGCACTCGGCGCGCAGCAGTTATATGAAAAGAAGTGCCCTCGATCTAGCGCTATATAATAATAGCTGCGCTGCAGTTTTGTCTCCACAGTCCACACGGCGGAATGGGCGTGCAATCGCCACTGATTTGACTTTGACTATATTCACCATGTTCAACATTACCCGTTTTACTTTGGCAGTCTAATTACGTCTGAGACTTGTTTCCCCGTGTTACTTTGGCAATGACACACGCAGCTGTGACCCCGCCCAACCTCTTCACATATATAGTTTAGGCATTTTTATATTAGAATAGACAAAATAACAACGACAAAAACGTCGCAACGTTGTCGGGCGAGCTTTCTTACACAATCGATCGATTACAAACTTTTTCAAAAATTTGCTTTTTTTCGCGACGATGATTTTTTTTTTCTTTTCTCTTATATTATCTACAAATTTATCCTTTTTGTATATTCTCTTTCTTTTTTATACTTCTATATAATCCATGGCGAATCGCACGCTTCTTTTTTTCTTTTAAATTCTTTATGGCTTGCTGTGCTTGCATGGTATGAGTGTGAAGTGAAGTAATCGAGTTGGAGTGTGACGTGTCATGTATTTTATTATTCAAATAATACCTTTTTTCTACGAGACAGGGCAAATAACGACCCGATGCTTCGTTTAGTTTAATAAATCTTTCTATAAAACTCACCTGTTCGTTTCTTGAAAACGATAAATCAGGTTTTGCATGTGCTTTTCTGTGAATATATTGGTATTGCACTGCCATTGATTTGGTTCTTTTTTTTATTGCACAAAGATTACTTACGTTGGGCAAAAGACATTCAGCTTTGGTAAAATAACAATTTATTCAGGATTAGAAAAAAAAAGAAACAAATTAAGAAAAGATACTTTTGTCCAAAGTAAGTACCTGATTTATGTGTTCAGTTTTATATTTGTGAACGAGATAAAAAAAAACCAAAAGTAAAACCTTGTTTCGCAGTATAAAAATCAGATATTTTACATTATTTATAACTCTATAATTTTCAATTTCTCACAAAAGTCGACTATTTTCATGCACTGCGTTAAATTTCGGCTACATTGTGGCTGGCAGCCAATAGTCAAAGGCTTTACATTTGATTTGTTGGGTAAATAAAAGATAAATATATCGTTCCATTGTCACAGTGGAATTTTGAAAATATTTCTGTTAAAATTATAAAAATCCAATTTCAAAAATAATCACCAATTCAAAGTGTATATAAGAATGTAAATAATCTGTCGGAGCGTTTGTGTTTTATATAATAAAAAATATATTTCATCCATAAATCTGGCACTAATAATGTGAATAATATGTGACAGGAGTCAGTGGCAGTGCGTACAGCGGCGCGCGTCGCTCACGCCTTGAACGCACGGACCGTGGCGAGCACTACGAGCGCGACGAAGAGGAATCCTATGCCGGCGGTGGAGGCGGCGGGGGAGGAGGAGGAGGAGGAGGCGATTATGCGCGGCGCGCCCGGCAGCAGCAGCAGCAGGACTCGCGCGCGCTCAATGACATTTAGGAGCTGGGGCCCCGGGGCCTGTCGCTACAGCGCTGCCCCCAACTGCGCACCACCGCCCTCTAGCACGCAGGGCCCATACGATAGTGACAGACAACAGCAGCAACAGCAGCAATCCCTCATCATGTGCGACACCATTTTTCTCACACATCGATCGATCGAAATGACCTCTGTTTTTCTCTCCTCCTACGCCCTCAAGCCCATATTTTACCTCGGTTTTTCCGCCTTTTCAATTCCCTCATCTCCACCTCGCGCACAGCTCTTTTCACACCGCATTCGGCATTGCATTTCCATATACATATACAGATACACGCAGATACACAAACTTATATATTACTTACTTATTACTTGTTCAATGCAGTTGACGAAATTCGTACGCGAACGCGCCGGATTGATTGTACGTTCGAGTCAGTGCCAATATATATTTCGAAAAGAACCAAAGACCAGGTCTGAATTATACCTTTCATTTTATCACCGAGATTTTCTCTCTATATATATATATCATATACTTTTTACGCGTGTACTACGGCGCGCATCATCCCGGGATCATCGCGAAAAACGGTCCTTCGATCATGATATATAGTTTTTTCTCGTAGCATGATTATATTATACAAAAAGAATATTATACAGAACAAAAATTAAATACAGCATTATAGCACAATTGTCAGTTTATCATGTAAGCAGGTAAAAAGAGAGAGAAAGTGCGTGAATAAGAAAAAAAAAACACTTCGAAATCGAAAAAACGAGCCCTGGGGCCTTTATTTTCGAACTGTGTCCTCGCGGGCCCCAAAGTATTTCCTCTATACCAACCTAGTTTCCAAAGTGATTCTCGGCCAAAGCGGTGGTTTATATTGGATCATAAGAATTGTCAAATCGTCGGGATTAAAAAGAAAAAAAAAACAAACGAAACTAATATACAACTAACACAAAAGGTTCACGACGATGTTATAAGCAACAGACAGCTATACTTGTACGAGCTTGCAACCAACCGCACCTTTCGAGTCTGCAACGAGCTGTAAGAAGCTATGCATAGGCTCTCGCGTGTATGCGTTTTAATCAATTTCGAGACATTTTTGTCCGAGAGAAAGAGAGAACGAGAGAAAGAGTGAGAGAGAAAAAGTAAGAGAGAAATTGAGAGAGGGGAAAGTGTGCGCGGTAAACGGGGTAAAGGGACGTTTAAAGAATTTTGCAAGAAACGAGCGTGAATTTTGTTGTTTTAAAATTTTTTCTTTTTAAGGGAAATAACTAAAGAAAATAAAAAACAGAAAAAAATTACATAAGATTAAACTACGCCAAAGAATATACACGACTCTGCTACGTTTATAAATTTTAATATAGAATCTACCGAAAAAAAAATGAAGTCAAATGCAGGTGTCACTTTCACTTTCGTGTATATATATAGTATAATATAAATATACGTACTTGTGCGAATGTGAGGAGGCCCAGTAATAAACTATACCTGAATATATAAAATGGAGAATAAAGGAAATGGAAGAATTCACAAAGTGTAAAGACAAACGACCCAGAATGGCTTAGGTATATCGCGATTCGATAGCACAGAAACTGTAAATACTGTAAGAAAATCTTTAAAGGTATCGAGGAAACATAAAACGCCGTCGGTTGCTGCGACAAGGATGACGGATTCCTTTGTTGCAAGGAGCTATTCACATTATTTCAATTAAATGTCGTTTATTTTATCTCCTCCGTACATATTTTCTATAATTTTTTTTCCGATTGATAAACGAACTACTTTGGTTAAGCATGTGTGTTAAGTTTTTGTCCTTTGCTTTTATCAAATCCTTTCGCTGTAACCGAGGCGTGCACTTCGTGTATAATTATAATTAATGATTGTACGATTAAAAATTCAATCTTGATGACAAAAATAACGATGGAAATTGTCGAAGCAACTTTTATCGCAGGCTTCAATCTGCGTCGCGAAAAAGTTACATAGAGTGTATAGAAAAAAAATCTGTATTGTATGCTAAGGATGTCCAAAAACATAGTAACTGTGTGAATAACGACTTAAATGTCGGCGAATTGTTCAGAAAATTGTTTATGTACGTCTTTCAGTTGTCGAGACTCAGCATTCAGATCTTTCGAATCGCTAAATTATATATTTAAATGATTGGAGCGCACACATTTTGGCATTGAAGAAACGAACAGTTCCAGTCAGTTCCTCGTGATAACTTTTTTTTCATTATTAAGATAATAATGAATGAAAATCCAGTGACAGGTTTGATTGCCGAGTCTCGATAACAAATGTTTCAAGCGACGATTGCGCTGACGTCGTGCTTAAAGTGTAATGGACAGAGAAGAGTGTATAGATGTAAAAAGTCGAAGATGTTGATTATGTCACTAATTGAAAAAACCTTTTGCACCACTTCTTGTACGAAACTTCGATGATCTTTTGACAAGTTTAATATTACTGATGTCTTCAGATACTTTATTAATTCCATGCGCAAGAGACTCTGAAGTTTTCTGTCCGATAAATTTTGAACGATAAGATTTTTTCTATATATTGAAATTATTTTAACTACACTATTTTTAAGCTAAAAATTAAGAAATATATTTTATCATTTGTATACATCAAATGCTGTATCCATGAATAAAAGTTATGTAAAAATTTCTAAAATAAAAAGAAAACTCCAGAGTCTTTAAAATTAAGTGAACGGTGCATGTATTGTCTGATTGTATATATTTCCGAGCCCTTATAAAATTATAAAATATTTCACTCTCTCCTTGCTATTGCAATCTGTTTATGTTTTATTGTACTTTTAGTTCTGCATTATTAATTTCTTCCCTAAGCTGTTTTTCCATTTTTAATAATTTCTTTTTGAAATATATAAAATTTTATTGACGGCGATGTTAAGATTATTTCTCATAATTGCACATTAAAAATTTTTTCCTAAAATATTTGTTTCAATCGTTGTCTCCTCGTTAAGCGTGAGCGAGCGAAAGAGAGAGAACGTGTTGAAAAAAAACGAAAGGCGATGGGTATAGTGACACGAAAATTTAAAAATTTAATGCGCTAAGATGTTTTTTGTAAAATTTTGTAAGAATCTTTGATAGGCGCGCGTGACGTCGCGTCTTTAAAACTTTTTCGCGCTCGGATAAAAGAAGTATAATTATTAAATTTTGTGAGCGTTTACAAAACGTTTTTGAATTCTTATAAAATCAATTTCTCGTAGTATTGTGCGCCAATGATGAATTTAAAGGAAAAATAACTTTGAGAAGACCTTCTCGAGCACAAGATCGAATATTATCCATCGCAGTGCTTTGAGGAACTTGCAAATTGTATGTGATTCGATCTTGTAGCGGGAAAAGTATGTCCTCTACGAAAAGAATTTGCAAGGCTCGAGAATGTGTTTGCTGCTAAATGAAATAGGTTAAATTATAGAGTCGTCGATTTTCAGTGAAAGTAACAAAATTGAGTCAACTAGCGACACGTATAATTCGGTAGATAAGAGGAAGAACTTAGACTACTGCATAATGAGAATCCTCGATCAGTGATACCTGCCTTTTGTCGTTTACTTATAATCCGATCAAAGTAATTCACTTTAAAAGATAAGACAAAAGTGTGTACGTTTTGTCGCTGCACATTTGTATTATAAAAACTTTAGCAATTATTAGCGAGGTCAACTGCGGATCCTCGCGTAACTTTAGAGAATGAGAATGTCTGCGCAAACTTTAGAAAAATGTTGGCTTCGGACGTAATACCACAATTTTTATTCCAATAAAAAGTTTAACTTTATTGAAAACCTTACTAAAATTCGTTTTATTTTCATCACTCAATCAATATAAAGCTCCGAAACTCTGCGCTTATTAAATCAATTCATTTTGATTTCCCGAAGCGTGCTGAATATTCCAGCGGCAATTAAGTGAGTTTTTAAACTTTTATAAATTCTATCAATGAGTTTCAGAATTGATATAATTCATTTGTGAATGAGAACTATGCATTGATAAATTTTAATTCATTATATTGTATATATAAAATGCTGAAAGTTTAATCGGGAACATAACGAACATTTTTTATAATTTTAGTTTTATATTTAAAACTAACTAAAATGATATATTGTTACACAAAAGATACCGATTGAACAAAAATTTTTTATGCTTTTTTTCTATGCTAATATATTTTACATTCGACAAAAGCATTAATAAGTGATACATCGAAGTACTTCACCAAGGGAAAAGTATTTATTTTTATTAGGAAAAGCGCACGCATCACTTTGATGCAAAATTTTTTTATAGATTTCGCGAATAGCTTAATTTCTTTAAAAAAATCTTAATTACTGCGATAAAGTTAACAAGCATTCGGATATCGACGGCTGAGAGGAATAACCCGCTAACTCAGCGAAGGTTTCAAGAACCCTCTAACTCTGCGAAGGTTTCAAAAACCCTCTAACTCAGACGCATTCTTTTTTCTTCAATTTTGTGGTGGCAGCTCTGTAGGAGTAGGATTTTAAAATACGATTTCTGCACAATAGACGTGATT
>UXGD01002205.1:0-27678 GCA_900474315.1 Torymus auratus
GTCAAATAAAACGCTTTTGCGGCGCAACAAAGTTATTCAATGGAAATACATTTTATCATATCAATACTGTATAAACATGTTTACTCTTCTAAAAAAAAAATAATATATATATATATTTCTGGATACCCTTGAAAAGATACAGAACAGCTTATATAGCT
The DNA here is from genome assembly GCA_900474315.1 of Torymus auratus. Classification (NCBI taxonomy): domain Eukaryota; kingdom Metazoa; phylum Arthropoda; class Insecta; order Hymenoptera; family Torymidae; genus Torymus; species Torymus auratus. The sequence continues at coordinate 159 of UXGD01002205.1, forward strand.
ATAGACAAATATTGTCGCGGCCGTAGACACGCGTGCGGCTTTTCATTGATTGACAAACACACATACACACAGAGACACCCAAACAGCCATTGACGGTATACCGATCGATCGAAAGGGTCTCTATCCTCCTTTTAATCAAATTTCTTTTTTCACACAGGATTTGCCCAGCGCACATGCGGAATTGGGTTTTCCACTTTGCGTAAAAGTTTGGAGGCTTTCAATTTTTTTGGTTGTCCTGCCTCTCCCGTTTTCAAGTTTTTCAACCCACTATATTTCTTTCCCAAGAGCCGCGTTCTCCACGTGTGTACGTGTGTTTAACTTACTCGGCTATTTATAAAAAGGCGTAATTAAATTTGCACAGCGATATGTACGACGAAGCGCGCGCTTTCGAGATCCACGCGTAGAGAGACAGTGAACAAAAAAAAAATCTTTTATCGTCGCGTTTTCATATTTCAATTACGAGTTTATTAAAAGCGCCTCGTATGTTGCATGCGCTTAATTAACGCGCCTCGAAGAGCTTTTAATTAAGCCTTGCTAAGAATTCAATTTGCAAACAAATCAATCAATCCTCTCTCTCGTTTGTCCTCTCTCTGCCCTCCCTCCCCCCAAAAAACAACACAACACGTTTCTGTTTTCAGTGCTCGCACATATATGTAAATTCCTAAACTAGTTTCCCCGCGCGCGTATGGTCAGGCACATTTTTCACTGCAAATTGCATAATAAATACAATGGGCGCGATTATTTAAGACGCTGACGTATAGAGCAGGCGAGCCGTAAAGCCATTTATTACGGAAACGCCGCGAGAATGAAAAGAATCGTATATGTGTGTATGTTTTTTTTTACGCGCGCGCCTCCCAAAGTCACCATCGCTGTTCTAAAGATAACCAAGCGCCCAGGGATTACGTTGTATACGTGTGTGTGTGTGTGTAAGAATCCGTAAATGCGAGAAAAATTTACAGGGAAGAACGAGGTTACAGCGTCGCATCATGGCGTTGGGTTTTTAACATTGGGCAATGTTTGTAGTTTGCCAAGTTTCGTCTGTGTCTGTGTGTACAGAGACGTGAGAGTGAGAGTTGCATAATGGGCGAATTTGCATAAAATAAGTCAACTTTTGTTGCTCGCCCGCTCGTGCGACGTATATATGACACATGTCCGATTTTATCAGCCGTAATGTTACTCAGGGTCGTTCGGATAAAGTAGAAACCTGTCGGGTTACACTGCCGCCTCTTTGTTTTAGATTTTCAATGACGCAGGAAAAATTAAGGAAAATGCCGATATGTCTATATATGTATGTTGAGTTGCGTGATTATCGATTTGATTTTGATGGTTTCATCGTAGTGATGTATATCGGTCGTGTATGGTCATTAACAGGCGTTTTGATTGAAAAATCAATGATATTATTAAATTAGATTACGTAATGATAAGTGTAGGACGCGCGTATATTGGTATTAAATTTTATTAGTCTCTATTGAATATAATGTAAAAACCAATCGTACTTTTGAACTCAACATCTGTAATTCCGACATTTCCCTATATTCAACCCTATCTCTAGAGTATACCATTATTATTCATAATTAGAATTTAACAGACCTCGTTCTCCGAAAGCTTAATGCAATAATTAACAATCCACCTTAATCAATCTTGTTGCAGCCGACACAATGTCCGTAGACAAAGAGGAACTGGTGCAGCGCGCCAAGCTCGCCGAGCAGGCCGAGAGGTACGACGACATGGCGGCGGCGATGAAGTCCGTGACCGAGACCGGCGTCGAGCTCTCGAACGAGGAGAGAAACTTGCTCTCCGTCGCCTACAAGAACGTCGTCGGGGCGAGACGTAGCTCGTGGCGAGTCATCTCCTCGATCGAACAGAAGACCGAGGGCTCAGAGCGCAAACAGCAGATGGCCAAGGAGTACCGGGAAAAGGTCGAGAAGGAGCTCAGGGAGATCTGCTACGACGTCCTTGTAAGTATTTTATTCTTTTTTTATCAAAGATTGATGTATATATCGGGGACACGTGGTGGGGAGGATTAGTTCCTTTGTCGTCCTCGCCTCTTGCCTGTTTCTATATACACAATATATGTTTTAAAGAAGAATATGAGTTTTAAAGAAGCATTTTAGACACGCTTGTTGATTATACGAAAAAAAAAGCGTGAGAACCGGCTTTTTTTTTCTTCTCTTTATTATTGGCGGTCCAATTGTACCGGCAATTCGACTATTAATTTTTAAATATAATTGTGGAACTGGGGAAACTACGAGGCGCACTCGCGTCGAGGCTAATAAACGTCGCAGCCGCTCGCTGAATTAATGCCGGTAATTTATTTGTTATGACAACTGTATATTACGGCTAAAACAACTCTATCTCCCCCCTCCCTCGTTCCCGCGCTATAACTCATAACGCTTTAATAATTAATCTTTAATGCGCGCATGGCGCATCACCGTTAATCGCGATAATCGTATTCTCATCCTATATACCCATAAACAACGAAACTTCAACTTCTAGAAAAAAAAAGAAGAATCTATACGCGCATGCGTATAATAAACCTTTTTTTCTCCCCCCTCCTGCAAGTAAAAGGAAAAAACCCATAAGTGTGTCGCACGGCGCAGATTTATCGGCCCGTAAAATCCTGGCGGCGGCGGTTCTTCGGAACACCGTAACTCACGATTTTAGAAGAGCAATAAACGAGGAAAAGAGAGTAGTAGTCGCGCGCTCGTGTTGTAAAATTAAGCATTATTGTGTATGAGCCACCGAAGCGATTACACTGACCTAATTCCAAGTAACCGCGGTAGTGCAACGGCAAGTTTACACGGCAAACCTCTTAATCCATCCCTTGACGTCCATACTCTACTTTTTCTCTTCTCGTCCCCCGTGTGCACACGGCGCGCAGGATGACGACTTTTCCTCGTAATGTATTATACACCGTTCGCCGAGCTTTTTCTTTCGTTCCAGGCGTCGTCGTCGTCGTCGTAAAGCTGCGTCGGTCATGGCTGTGCGTGTGGCTTGCGAGTAAAGATTGCCGGGAAGGTTGGAGGAGGTAGTAGCTAGGCGCGGAATTAATTATTCTGGATTAACCAAGGTAGCGTAGCGCGACAATGTAAAGTTGGAGCTTATGACGCGTGTAAGGCGTTGAATTATATTCGTAAAAAAAAGAAACCTGTAGTTGCTGGATGATGGTAATGATGTTCGCTGCAGTAAAAAGCTAAAAAGTACTAAAAGCGTATAAAAGTTTGATGGGTTTTGAAGGGGTTACAGAGGAGAAGATTCGGTTGATAAACGATTTTCTACCTATTAATACAGTTTACTGATAAAGAAAGTATAGACTTATTATAATTCAAACAAAAATATTTCCAGTGTTGTTTGAATCAAATTACTAACCCAAACTTCACCATCATGCAACTATCCACACCATCCAATCTACACCTCGCATATATATATCGAGAGTTCAAGGAAAGACAAATACATCTTCCACGAGAATTTTTCAACGCAAAAGGTCAAAGACGATCATCGTGTCACACCATCGTCGCGCAATCTAGGCCGCGCGTGAGAGCTTTCAAGGCCGCCGGGCGAGAGCTTGCGCGTCGATTTATTATGGGGGAAGGTTATGCGCGTGCGCGAGGATTAATCGCCACGGCGCGCGTGCGGTGCTTAATTCAATTATTTCGGAACCGACGTCGGACATTTTTCACACCTGATTGCAGTGGCTTTCGCTCTGAATTTTAAACACGCGGAAGAGAGAGAGAGAAAGAGGTGATTTACCTTGGGTAATAGTTCCCATAAACGGATACATAGGGTTTGTGAATCACGCTTTGTTGTTGTTGGTATCTGTACACTTACGAGAGGGACTTTCCCGAGAAATACAATACACTCACCGTACTTTAGGTATATACATACTATACGGTCCGATTTTAAAGAGGCCAAATATTATTATCGCCTCGTGCGAACAACGTTATCCGAAAACACAATAACCCGGTGAGAGGTCAGCAAACCAAACATGTATATACACACACGCATAGCCGCAAAAAAAGAGTCTGCTACTACTGCGCAGCGCGCGAAAGAAGCCTTGGCGTAAGCGTCATCCTCTGTAGCGGCAAAACCCGTTTCGATACGCGCCGCACACGCACATGTATCGTATTTTTCTCTCTCCCGCGCTTTCGCAAAGCACGCGGGTATATATATCGCGCCATTGTGGAGATTTGAGGTAGGGAGGGAGATAGGTCGCGCCTTTGCCGGCGTTGGGTTTCTCGCGTGGATTAATTACGATGCGTGTGTGTGATGTGTCGAGAATAAGTCCTTGCTATAAGTTACGGGAGGCGTTAAGAAAGAAACGTAACGATTAGGGTTTGTTGATTAATATATACATATAGGATATGTCGGTAATTAAATATACCCCGAAATGCGAGAATTTCAAACGATTATTGGACGCGGCGATTAATTCAATAGGGCCGTAAATATGTCGGCCGTTTTGGCACGATAAGCAGCAATTAAGTTATATATATACGTAATTGCAGCGCGCTCGCGGCGATGATCGATTTCGCCCGACGACGACGATATGATAATTGTTTCTGATAACAACGAATAAATGAATAATTTCGCCGTTGCGTAAAGAGACGCGCGCGCATCACGATCTTTTTGTCATAGCGCGCGTGATGCGTCGTTATCATTATCCAATTAAACGTATATATATTTTTCGCTCATTATATATAGCCTTGTAATGTCATTATTCGCTCGTGCATTATACTTTTTACGAACACAAACTAATTCAATATCGCATCGGAAATCACAATGGCGCGGTATATCGAACAGTTCGATAATTATATACCAACCCCATGCGCGTGCTACCCGTCATATTTCCAAGATAATCAGCGAATTAATTAACCTACTCGCCGCGTAATTGTAACAACACCAAGTATATTGCAATTCCACACACATATACATGTACAAGTGCAGTATATACACACTAATTGCTACACTTTTGAGTATATACACGCGGCACTGGCACACGCATCTTCCTCCTCTAATCGAAAGCCGATAATTATTTCAATCGCGCAAATCAATTTGCCCTCGCGTGTTGAAAATTTCGCTCTGTAATTTACTACTCGGTAAGTTTTTTTTTTCTGTGCGCGCGATCGCAATTATATATCGTTCGATTATCGAGGTGTGCAACAGTGGCCCGTTTTCTGCGAGTTAATATAAACACCCTCGTGGTCTTGTTATATATAGTTCTACGTGAATCCGCTTCTTTTTTTTTCTTTTCGTAAAACGTGAACTACTATAAACTAGGTGGAGTGGGATAAGACGGGACGACGAGACAACTCGAGAGTTGGTAACTCGCGAGTAATTGTCTTACTTCCCCGGTTGGATTAGAGTTCGTATACTTACTTCGTCGAGTCGCAATTAGCGCGAACGCTGCTATATACCGTTGCTGTGCTGTATAAATTTTCGCGCCAACTAAAGCTCTAATCTACTTAATTCACGAGTTTCTATATGTAACTTCAAAATAAAAATATACCCCTATGGTTCTTCTCGCGACACGCACGTCAACATCTCATTACACTGTATACACGTAATGCTCATACATCGACAACAAAAAAAGCAATTCCATGAAAAAAAGAGAAACATTGACACAATTCCCCTCCGCTCGGCCAATGAAAATCCTCCCAGAGAGAGACCTTCGATTCCGAGAGAGAGAAAGGGCCCTTTCTCCATATATCCTGCCTTGAGAATCCGGAAATTGTGGGGAAGCGGAAGCGGACGCGACACGCCCGATCGACGTGCCTATCCTCCATACCGGAAGCCCCTGCACCGACCGACCGAGCGAGCTTGGAAATACGTGCCATCGTTTTTCCTTCTGCCTGCGCCTTCCATTTCGGCCTTTGCACTATGCACTAATACTGTTTTCATCTATCAGGTGCGGGATAATTCTTTCACGCTTCAGTAGGAAAAATATCAACTATAAAAACGTTCTGTATAAATTGATATTTTTAGTAACGTTATGCGTAACAATATTAAGGCTTTGTGAACGATGAATATATATTATAGAAAATTCGATTAAATCTGAGAAGCGCAAAGGGTTTCGCGTGATGTAACGAGTCATTACACGATTATCTCTCCTCGCGACGTTCTATATCTCTATCTCTCTATATACGTATACTCGCTCAACTCCACTTTATATATACTCCGGCGAAGTTTAATTAACGCGAAAACCTTGCCGAAAACACTCGCGCGCCGTTACTACAATCCGATAAAAGAAATCTCATTACCTCAGCTCGGGAATCGAACCTCGCGCGACAAAACGAAGATTTATCTCCTCGACGTTAAAGGGGGGCGAGAGACATAGTGATAAATTCGCTCGATTAAGCGTTTGCTCAAAATCGAATCGGATCGGCGAGTGTAATAAAGCGTCTCTCGCGGGTCCTGTAAACTCACCGTTCGGAGAGAGAAAAAAAACGAAGGTTAGTAGCGCAATGTGTGTCACTCGGGAACCAACGCGAAATTGGGTGTTATTTGTCAAGGGATCTTTGTTTTTTTTATCCTATCGCTTGGGTTCAATTTAACCGTTCCCGGAAAGTAAGTAAATCCGCATGTACGGAATAATAAAAAAGCTATATATACAGCCATCCCCATAACATACCTGTTGTTCGTTCTACCTCTGCGAAAATTAACTTTCCACGTGCGACCATTCCTCAAACCAACGTTATAATAATTCACTTCCGCGAAAAGCGCGTTATATTCACTTCCCTCCGGCTTTTATATTATACATACGTCGCATAGCCATCGCGAACTGCGCAATTCTCCACTCCAATAAAGTTCAAGTGCGCATTGTATTTTTCATCGCTTGCGCGCGCTTACAAACAGACGCAAAGGTGTTGTCATATACATACATATATACATCACACGCGCGCGAGAGAGAGAGGGACGATAGCATCTCCCGGCGAGCTAAACTGGAGCAAGGTTTTAATCGGAACTGTGCGAGTGATGGTATATAACATCAACGGCTACTACTAGGTGTGTATGTATATAACGAAGAAATTTTTCGTTTTTTTTTTGTTACGCGCGTGTATATAGGTATATATATTCTTTCTTCCTCGTCGTTGATCGATCGCATCGCAGTCGCGACGACGGCCTTAAAAGGACGCGAGCGCGCGCTCGGATCGCTATAATTTAATTGAAACGGAAGGATTATTGTGCATCACAGGTGCGCGACGTTGTCGCGGTTCGAGAGCTGTCGGTGGTTTTCTTGTACGAGTAGCTTTTGATATGGTTGTCACCCTTGAAGGTTCATTAAAAGGTCGAAAGTATCGGGATTTAAAGCTGACCTTTCTTTCTTTCGTCGTGTTCAAATCAAACTAATCTCGCAGTTAATTAAATGGACTCTCCCGACGACTGTCTTTCTCTCCTTCACCCTCCCCCCATCTCTCTCTTCGCGCGTGCGACCGTGAACGGCTGATTGGAGCGATCGTTACTCGGGAAAATCAATAGGCAGTTTATACTTTTCTCTCTCTTGCGTATACGTGCGTGCGTGCCAGTTTATGTAACAATGGCTTTTTAATTACAGGACGCGCGCCCCCTTTTCTCTCTTTCTCTCTGGCAGAGGAAAAAGCTCGTATGTGTGTTGTATAGGTATTAAAGTGGGATGGGTCAGGTGGCATTGTTTTTTCTTATTTTAAAAAGGAAAATGCGAAGCTAAATGTACCGTAATGAAGATTAATGACTTGTATGTATAAGTATATAATGTTGGACTAAATTGAATTGTTTCGTCTTTCAGGGTCTCCTCGACAAGTACCTGATCCCCAAGGCTAGCAACGCTGAAAGCAAAGTTTTCTACCTCAAGATGAAGGGCGATTACTACAGGTATCTCGCCGAAGTAGCCACCGGCGAAACTAGAAACGGTACGTACGGACTGATGTGTGCGCGTCAGCATGTCTCACACTCTATCCCCTCGTCCCCGGCTGACGCGCACATACACACCTTGTTATCCCTCGTTTGTGCACTCCTATACCCGGCCATTAGCTCTTGCAGATTACAGCTATTCGCGCGGGCTCTTTAATTTCATGGGACATACATGGTTCTGAAAGAATTTTATCACAGGGTGTGTAAATTTAGAAGGTCTATTTATGTAGATCGACTATATTGAAACAATTGTAACAGCTTTTTTCTGTAAGACACTCCTTTTCCAATATATATTCCCGACAGTTACCCTCAGCCTTCGAAGTATCTATCGATTTCTGGCGGATTGGAATATTGCCAAAGCGCGCAAAATTTACTGTCCGTTAATGTAAATTTCTCGCCGCGCGGGCAACATTGCATCGGAGCCGAAATGAATTTAAAGTGAATTTAAGAAATACCGAGAGAGGAGAGAGCCGTTAAAGTGTATTTTTAAGGGAAAAAAGATAGCGCATATAGCGATATAAATTGTCAAGGTTTTTCTCTTGAGAATATTTCATAATGTTTCCGCAGAGACATTTATTTCAGCCTTTGTAGCTTTCATTATATTTGCATTGGAAATATAACGAGAGACGTTTCTCTCTTTCTCTAGATACATATATAAAGTTCGCTTTGCGCAATAGTATCACAGCCTTATTGTTTCTTTTTCCAGTTGAAATATAAAATTTCTGCATTCAAAAGTAACGGCGTTTCATTTATTTTTAATGAAGAGCGCGCGCGCGTGTTTTGCTTTCGTTTGGCTTTGGAAAATATTTTTACTCGGCTTGAAATCACAATTATTATAGAAGGAAGAAAGAGATATGATACTTTCTTTTTTTTTTTTAATTTCGCGATTCCCTCCTATATTCCTCCTCCTTTGCAAAATCCTTTCTGGAAAATAAGACAATATTTTAACATGTTTAAGGGTAGAAGTGTTTGAAAATTATAATAAATAAAAGCTAATCTTCTACCCTTAAACCGAAATGATAAACACGTGTGTGACACAATCTAACCAAGAACACACCCCTTGCGTGTCCCCCTCAACTTTGCCGCCCGCATTAGCTGTCGTAGAGGATTCGCAAAAAGCCTACCAGGATGCGTTCGAGATCAGTAAAGCCAAGATGCAGCCGACTCACCCGATCAGGCTAGGTCTTGCGCTCAACTTCTCCGTCTTCTATTATGAAATTCTCAACTCGCCGGACAAGGCCTGCCAATTGGCTAAACAGGTATACAGCATCTCACTACTGGACGTACAATGGAGAAAGAGAGAGAGAGAGATAAAGAGAAAAACGATGGTTCATGGCGTATTTGTTACAACACACGCGCACACGTATATATGCACATGTTGGGTTGGGCTGTCTCTTTTCGCGGTTTCAGTAGGAGAGAAGGAGAAGAAGAAGAAGAAGAAGAAGATGGAGTGTTGTGAAAGGTGGTTTACTGCTTTACCGGCGGTCGGAAAGATTGATTTTGTTGAAATTTTTCCAACTTCTATATAAGATTAAAGTTAGTTTGTGGAGAGTCAGTTCACGTTTTCAATCATAAAGTTTTGTCAGCAATATTTCCAAAAACTTTTGTTTTATCCTACTAGTAGAATAACTTATTTCAAAAGTTTTCGAGTTTCGTTCTAAAATATCAGTTTAATACTAGCCGCACAGTGAGCATCGATCCTCAACATTATATTAGTCACACGGCGATCCCCTCCAAGTATAGCGTTGGAATAAAAATCGTCGTAGCTCGTTGCATATTCATCAGCGTCCGTCGAGTGACAGCAGCGTACCAAAACCGCAACATACAAACATCGCTTCGCCGACGTCCGTCAAAGCAGTAGACCACCACCACCACCATCATCATCATCAACAACCTCGAAAAATAAAAATAAAAAAAGCTATCGTTTCGGCCTCGAACCGACGGTTTTACTGTACTCCGTGTCGTTTGCGTTGCAGCAGTCGTGGAGGACTCGCAAAAGGCGTACCAGGAGGCGTTCGACATCGCCAAGGCGAAGATGCAGCCGACCCATCCGATAAGGCTCGGCCTCGCCCTCAACTTTTCCGTCTTCTATTACGAAATCATCAACTCGCCCGCGCGGGCTTGCCACCTGGCGAAGCAGGTTAGACATCACGCGCGTTTGCCGTGTGTGTGTCGCTCGCTGTCCCTTATGGCTTTTTTTTTAGAAGGACATCCGTGTTATCTTTAGCCGCTGTATAGTGGAAAAAAGCCTTGGGAGCTGATTAATTTAAGGCGGGCGCGGACGATGATAAGGCGATAATAGGCCACGAAATTTATCGAAATGATAAAGTAAATCGCGAATAGTTTAATGAGATAAGGGGTATATAATACGGGGAGAGATTTATAAGATGTCCTTCTATTGTGTTTTTTGGGAGTATCATTGTTAAGCTACTGGGGACAGCGAACATGGAAAATAGTATAACGGTTTGATACGATTTTTATAATAACCAGTTTTATCAGCAGATCGAGTGACGAAAGAAACGTAATCCAGCTCTAACACAATGCCGTGTGTGTTGCATAATACTGAATTTTTTTACCCATTGCTACTGTACTGAACTGGACTGTAAGTAGCGTCATGCGTGTGTGATGTGTGTGTGTGTGTGTGTGCATCTTTTTGTCCGTTGGATTTTTGCGTACTTACAAGCAAGCGCCACTAACCATCGTTTGTTGTATCTCTTTTTTTTTTACATAATTAGTAAAAATTGTAATTTTAGACTAAAAATTGATTGGTTTTGATGTACTAACATTAACACTATAGTGCATTGTAACGATGATGTTTAACTGTGTTCTATGCGCATTATCGTATGTTTAAAGACAGAATGATTCATTACCAAAGAGAAGCAGTGAAATATGTGCATGAAAACCAATCAAAATTTCAATGACTCACATAACTTTCTGAATTACTCGGAATGAGATATCGCACTGTCGCCTCAGTTGCGCTGCATCGTTCCGAGTAAGATGCGATTGTTCTCGCTTCGATCGACGTATTTACCACTGCGCGATCGTCGCGAAGCATCATCGCCCTTCGGAACGGTTATTTTTACTACTTCACATAAATTACATGCATATATAAAAGAAATATTACTAATCTAATGTTTTTTTCTGTTATCTTTTCTCCACCCTGCAACGTGTCTGTAGGCGTTCGACGACGCGATCGCCGAGCTCGACACACTGAACGAGGACAGCTACAAGGACTCGACACTGATCATGCAGCTGCTGCGTGACAACCTCACCCTCTGGACCAGCGACACGCAGGGCGACGGGGACGAGCCACAAGAGGGCGGCGACAACTAACCCTCATAAAGTTTAAGCGCGCGCGAGTCCTAACAAAAAAAAGAAAACAACAAACAAAACAAACATCAACCACAACAAAAAAAAAACTATTACTACAAAACAAACAACAACAAAAAAAGACAAGAAAAATCCTCCTCGCCCTCCCCACCCCCCTGAACTCCTCGTCCTCCTCCCTCTACACATACACTCACACACACGCTCATACACCGACGGAAAAGAAAAAAAAATTCATCCTACCTCCTCCTCCCCCGGTCCTCCACTGTCCCTCCGCATCTCTCGTGTACTACTACTACTATTCCCCCTTTCTTAATCTTTGAAATAAGGAAACCACAGAAACTGGAAAGATAGAAAAACAAAGAGCAGCAGAAAAACAGCAGCAGCAACATCCTACGTTTTTCCCCGTCCTTCCGAGAGCTTTCGCCTCGTTGTATTTCGCTTGCTTGCGCGCGAATTCGCGCATACACCATCTCTGTGTTATGACGCGCGCAACATCCACCTAGTGGAGATGACGACGACGACGACGACGACACCGTTTGTTTGACCTCTTGACATCTTACCAACAGACACACGTACCGAAAAACGAAAGAAATACACGCAAAACATACGCAGTTTTCTTATACATCTCGTGTCTCTCTGTTTTTGCTCGCTTGAGCTGCGGATGGACGGACGGACGGACGCGTGGAGGGATGCGGGTGTGCGCGTGTGTGTATCTCTGTGCGGATGTGGTGGACGAACGGGGTGATGAGAGAGAGAGAGTCGAAGAATTCTCCCTCGGGAGATATAGAAAGAGTGACAGAGAGAGAGCAGAGGGAGACGGAAAGAGCGGGACGGCGACGTGTATGTGTGTGTGTGTGCGTCGCACGTCCCGCGTATGTCTCCGGCTGCCCGTCAGTGTACACGACGACTACACAACTACTATACTACTACGGAACTACTACTACTCCTTACCTCCTCGCCGCGTCTCTGGCTATTGTGGACCATCCGCCACCACCACCAACGCAGCTGCCACTACCCTCCATCCCCCTCTATTTACTACTCGAGGCTGTATTTATACGCTCCTCCGCGATTCTCTTCTCTTCTCACGTGTTGTATTATTATTATTATTCTGCGTTCTCATGACACACATTGTATACACGCATTATACGTACAAACACATACATACACGGAAAAACATGTATACTTTATGTATTAATACACACACACAGAAACGTTTTATCAAAATCTCTGGAAATTTATTACTTATTGATTATTATAATCGTACGATGTATTGTCAGACAACAACAGCGTCTCTCAAGTGCATGGGTGGAAAACGTAAGAATATTGAAAAGAAAAACGAAATATAATACATGAAAAAAAAAAAGAAACTGGACTCGTGGAAGCCTGTAAATTCAGCCTTCGCACTCAATCTCTTTTTCCATCGCCCTATATTTCCCTCATCCCTCCTTCCGTTGATGAATTTTAAGATTTATTAAACGATTCGGCAGCATCTACGCAGTAATCGCGCGACTCTCGTTCACTCCTTTTGCTCTCATCAAACTCATTCTCGTTCGTTCGACACACGTTTTTCTATATACCTCATCCCATCTATCTCTCAATTTCTCTTGTCATCCACTCGCACACGTGCCACTTCGTTTATCTCTCAATCCTTTTTCGCTATCTTGTCGAGCCTCTCTACTCTCCTTCCTCTTTTCCGGCTTTTTCATTGTTTAAAAAAAACAGTTACCACCGAATCCGCACCTCACTCTCTGTCTCACACCTCTACACATCTGACAACATAAGATCCGTTTGTCCTTTTCCATCGCGCCGTTTTTCCCGAGCAGAAAAAGGGTGGATGCTGAAAATGCAAAAGGAGAAAATAAATGCCACAAACTGCGAGACTTTGTGTTTCTCCTCTTCTCTCTCGGTTTTTCTCCCTTTTCCTCTCTTTGGCTGCGCCCGCGCATGCGTCGCGCGCTAAGAGAGGGACAGTGAGAGACGCGGATTGACTTGTCGATAAGAAAGGAAAAAACATACGATTGCGGAGAGAAGGCGAGAAGGAACAATACGATCATGATGATGTACAACACGATAACAACGTGTATTCATACGTCGGAAAGCGCGTGTATTTTCGGCCGAGAATTGCGATGACGGGGAAGAAGAAAGGGTAGAGAGGCAGGAGAACTATTGAAAGGAATGAGAAAAACAACATAATAAGAAAAAAACATTGCTTAATGCTGTAACACGCGAAAAGCAAAGAAACCACTTTAAACTAGAATTAATTAATTACGCTCAGCTGTCATCGTTTTTCATTAAATTAAAAGAAATATTGTTCTAGTATGTATGATATTATAAAAAAAAAACAAATCAATGAAAGAATGAAAGCGAAACAGGCGGAAGTAAGCGCAGGTGAAGAAGGAGCGACGAGAAAATATCGATTTATAATAGCGAGAAAGGCAAAAAATTTCAACGTGTCATGTGGATGATGATTATTACCGTGTGTATAAGTTCGAGCTATTCAGCATAAAATTATTGTCGTTCAATTATTATTATTATTATAATATGAATATTGTATTGTAACGTGCGGCTCGATCTCGCGTTCCATTAGGTAAAAAATGAAAGGAAACACTCTTAAGTATTTTTTTTCGGTTTCTCTTCTTTCCTTGTGTTATTTGTCCGTTATTATTATTAATATTATTATTATATTATTATTTTTTAATTGTACTCCTAGGTCTCTTTAGTTTCTCCTGAGTGCAAAATTTCTCTATTATAATTATTAGCAGTTCGTAAGCCACGCAAAGAAAAAGACCAAAACCAAGATTTGTATACCTCGTTTTTCATTTCTATGTAAGAGTGTTATAATCTCGCATTGGAGAAATCGCATTCGTTTGTTCGCTAATGAGAGGATAAAAAAAGCCAAGCATTAAACGCAAGAAGTATATTATATACATATAAATATTATAAAGAAACAATTTTTACACACGTATTTAAAGAATGAAAAAAAAAAAAATAAATAAAAAAAATAAAAAAAAATATGCGCGCACCGCGCTCAAGAAACGCGCTCTCAAAATACGAATGGAAGAAACAATATTAAACGTAATACGCATCTCGAGTCCCTTTTTTGATTGTCCCGGCAGCGAAAAACGAAAGAGAAAAAAAGGCAAGAAACACACCTCTTGGAATGTAATTTTTACTTTGTCGTTATTATTCTCGCGGTCGTTATTACTTTTGTAATTACTTTAGTAACAAAGTAAAATAAGGAAGATTAAAAATTCCAGAAAAAAACCAACAAAACTGAGTGTCTTTTCAGAACTAAACTTTCAATCACATTAACACATTTTACACGTTGTATACACGCATTGCGAGCCAGAGCGAGTGAGAGGGAGAAAAAGAGACGGAGAGTTAGATAGAAAGGGGACAATTGGGAATACCGAATCTGGCACCTTCTCTTTACGTTTAGAACGAGGCACGTGCACGCACGTAAACAACGACCAAAAAGGGTAACTCAAAAAAGCCTCTCGCACTTACAATCACCGTTCCTTCTTCCAAACGTAAGAAAAGTGGGGACGAAACGGGAAAAGCTCGTCAGCACACGTACTTTCTTCTACTACTAACTATACACACATAGACAGCGAGTCGCGTCTTTTCCGCCAACTTTTACACCATCGAGAGCAAGAGTGAGAGAGTTGGAGCGAGCGAGCGAGGGAGAGTGAGGAAAACTAATTTACTACTCTTTCGAGGGAGGAAGACGCGAAAAGGGTGTGAGAGAGCAGAAGAAGAATTGGAACAAAGAGACCCAAAAAGGCGAGAGAAAGAGGAAAGAATTGAATAAAAAAAATAAGAAAGAATGAGAACAAACCTTCCGTCGTTCGCTGTATTCGTACATGTATACTCGTTTATATGTACATAAAAGGCGATCACCTTTTCTATGTGAAAAAAAGAATAAAAGCAAAAAAATGAAGTAAAAAAACCAAAACCACGTGTATGCTGCATGATGTCTGTTCCACAAAAGCAACTTATGCGTGCGTGCGTGTGTGAACGACGATGATTACGGCGTCTTTGAAAAAGATTAAGAGAGCACGTCGAGTACACATATATTTAAAGAACCTAAGTAATTAACGAAAGGGAGAGAAAGAGAGATGATGGAAATATGTGATCAAACAGCCGCGTGTGTCACAAAATATAACTAATTCTGCGCCCGCGTTAAAAAAAAAAAAATATTAAAGTGTCTCGCTGTCGTAATATCGATATGTCTCGGTGTATCGGTGTCTTTGTCTCCCACGATGAAATCAGAGAGCAAGTGAAGAAAGGTAAGACGAATCGGATATTGATTGATTATTAATTGTCACAAAAAAGGAGATAGAATCGTTCACAATTAAGTTGCTGCCTATACTACTACTACAACTTTGCATCGGGGGAGAGGACCGTTTATAAAACTTCTCGTTAATCTTAGGCGACAATTAAAGAAAACAAATCAATTGTTCTCTCATCTCTTCTATCGAATAATCGTTTCGCACATACACGGGCGCAGAAAGATTATCGATCGCGGTCGAATCATCTACTCTTTCTCTCTCGCTTTCGTGTTCTCACGTTACATTCGCTCGTTTCGAAACACCATCCCCTTTGTCAACGGTGCGCACAATAAAATTCAGCCACCTTTTTCCTTTCTTTCTTCTCACATGGTAATTTGCTTCTCGACGCGCAGGGGAAGACTCGATGCACATTAGCTCTATCGTTATCGTTAGAGGGAGAGAGAAAAACGCAGGACACGAGAGATTTAAAAGAGAGCGACAGGAAAAAAAACCTGAAATAACTTCACTAGTAGGATATGCCAAGAGAGAACAAACGCGATGAGATATAAATGAGAAAAATTCGGGGTACACACCGCCGCCCTCGAAAAATTTCAAGGCAGAGTATAAGATGCAAGATGAAAAAAGAGGGGGAAAAATAAAATTACGTTGTTCTCTATTTGTAACCATCGTAATTGTAAATTATAATTATTATTATAAACGTTTACACGAAATAATAAATTCTGATAAAATGTCTGAAAAAAATTAACAAGTATATATACATGCAATATATACGCTATAGATCTCGCACGTTTTGATTATTAGGAAGTGGAGAAGGGTATAGTGATATAGATAGAGAGGCGGCGGAGGAACAGGTTTTCCAGGGGGTCAGCGGAGAGCACACGTTTTTCACGTTCTTTTTCGTCGTCTATACGCTATTATATATATTCTATCAATTTAAGAGTTCCTACGTATAAGAGTCATTTCTCAATGATAAAAAGGGAGAGAATAAGTGCTTCGTAACTTCTTACCGATTAAGAGACTTTAATTTTTTGAAAAAGAAAAAATACTGGTATATAATACTTAGAGTCTTTACGAATAAATTATTACTTACGATTTCGACGTTCTATCTCGTTTTTTTTGACTATTTTTTATGTAAAAATTAGATTTTTTTTAGCTGCATGAGATATATCCTTTTGTTGAGTATTACAAAGATTTTTTTCGTTTATAATTGTGTCGTATTTTGTTCAGGTGTTGTCGTTCATTGTGACTGGTAATTTTACAGTAATAAATAACCGTTGTTTTTTATTTTTAATCACGAGGTAAGTAAAAGCCTCCGCATTGTTCTAAAAATAAAATCGATTCAAGTTCAGAATGGTTACGTAATTCGTTCATGCGGGGTGAAGATTGAGGCCTGTCGTTGAATTGTCGATTGGAGACAGCGATGGCTTTTCAATGAAATTTACACTTAATCATCCAAATGCGTGTGATTTACTTAGGTACCTGTAAAATGAATAGACGTTAAATTAAAATACTTTTAAAACATAATATGAAAGTAAAAAAAGTAGAAACGAAAGTAAGAAATATTTTACTATTATTTTCTGTATTGATTTACATTTATTTACTATTATTTTTTTATGTTACCAATTAATATTAGAATTTTTCTTTTTTTTAATTACTATATTTCAGAAATTCTTATAATACTTTAAACCTGTAACACAAGCTTGAACAAAATTCTATTATACAAAACTAATATGAGTATAAAAAGAAAGAAAATCCAAAGCATTTTAATAAGAATACTAAGTAAAAAATACTAAAAAAACTAATTTTCAAAGTAAATATTTTTTATTTTGACTACTTAAGGTGGCTTAACCGCGTGAATTGGGATGGTTAACAACATTTTTTTACAATCGTTTGTTCACATGGTATAGTGTAAAAAACGATATCACATAATAATATGATTCATAAAGTAACAAAAAAATTTTTTTCAATGAAATTTCAATATTGCAAAAGCAGATATCGACAATTAAAAAAGAGTTCAATTATTAATGATAATCTTTTCTTTTTTGATCCGATTCAAAATCGCAAGTGCTCATTTTGTTCCTTGTGCAATTTCATAGGGAGTAAACGATATCAAAATTGAAAAATTTTCAAAACCTACAAAGATACAACTATTTGTTTAACTCAATTTCAATTTTGATATCGTTTACTTACTCTACTTTTGATACCGATTTTGAATCAGATCAAAAACAAAAAAGATTATTATTAATAATTGAACTTTTTTTTAATTTTCGATATTTGCTTTTGCAATATTGAAATTTCGTTGTAAGAATTTTTTTTTGTTACTTTATGAATCATATTAATATGTGATGTCGTTCTTTACATTATACCTTGTAAAGAAACGATTGTAAAAAAAATGTTATTAATTAATCATCCTAATCCAAGCGGTGAAACCATCTTAAAATCTATCGGAATCTTAATTATTTCACGTACCGAATTTCAATTCCATTGTTATAAAGGTTCCCGTAACTTTTCCCAATCAATGTTTTGTTTAATTTTATATCTTGATAAGCAACTAAAAGACAGCCTTAGTTTCGTGCATTGTGTCTTTTCACTAATGTACGTTGGCTCTCCTTTATTGATTTTAAGTATCTTCTTAAAAAATTAGTCATCAAACTTGGATGTTCTAAATAATAATCTTATAAACTACGTATCCTAATTGTAATATTGTCAGAGTTAATCGTTTTGTTACTACGCTTTACGAGATATATAAATTAACTATTGTTTCCATTTATTGGTTGACCTAAAACAGTAACTGCTCAACACTTTGTATTGTGTTACCTATCATATACCTTAATCACGTTATTTTTTTTTCCTCGCAGATGTGAGGTATAAGCTCTAGGCTATACGTGTTCTGATACGTCATTGTTCAATTCACTAATTACTCTTTTTCTAAGCAAGCAATTCTCGACTCCAAAATTACGATTTTACATATCAATAACTTCGACCCTACTGGAAAAAGCAAGAAATCCTTTTTTTTTCTCACGTCGTCGTCGCTGGCCCATTGCACCATCTACTTACTCTCACCGGCCGCTTTCAGCGAAATAATCCACGTGCACGTGACGCACTGCACACAGGACGGAAGAGTTAGAGTGGGCCTCTTTGGGGCCGCAGCGGTCGTCAGCATTCTTGGGAAAAAAAGGTTGTGAAACGAGTCCGTTACTTACTCGAATGTAAGTACGTCCAGGTGGACGTGAGTTCCGGCACGCCAATTCCGATTCGCTGTCGACTTGATGGACGTTTTTGGGATGTTACGTGAGCTCCGGATTTATCCTCTCCTCGGTGGTTTTCAGATGTGGAAGAGATTATTTTGATTTCAAGTCGTTGCTTGAGTTATCATGACTTTAGTTTCGTTCGTTCTTGTATTTCTATGATAAAAAATTTAATTTACTCAAGTTTTAAAAACGTTGTAAAATTTCATCATTTTAATTATTATTGAACCAAAAAACTTTTTGATTCATAAGATTTATAAATAATTAAAAACTTATTATAATGTTTAGAATTTTGTTTTAAAATGTATTATTTTAATTAATTATTTTTATGCGTACCTTGCGTCACTATAATTAGATACGTGTTTATAATTTCATCGAAGCATTATTTTGCATTTTTTGACTTTTCGATAAAATTACATAAAAATATATTGAAATCCACTTGTTGGACAAGAAGATACATCATAATTTCTACAAGTAGGCAATAAATTTTTGTCAATGCCAAGAGGCGCAAGGTAAATCAATTCAAACGTGACATCATATAGCCTAAGGTTTCTCTTTAAAAAAAGTGACAAATCTTAATGCACAAAATAAGTTATAAGAAGTAAAAAGTGTACTTTAAAACGTGACGCATAACGTAAATAGATTTGAACTCTCCATGATTAAAAAAAAACCACGTGCGTAAAAAAAAAGTCCTTTAGAAGCACCTTCTTGGAATAAATGTAGTAGGTATAGACAATTATGTTTTCGATGTTTTTGTGTACTATTATAGAGAGCCATACCGGTTACTCGTAAAGGTCAGTTTTTGGTAATAAACTATGAAAAAAAGTTGAATGCGAAGTCACCAAATTATACCTAACGGAAATATAGTAGAAAGATTTCTTGAATGTATAATTATAAAATTATATTACGTAAAAATAACATTATTTTGCGTTCCATAAAGTGTAGACTTGTATAAGTTGACGTAAAGTGGAAACGAAGGATTGCGTCCTTATTTTTTAGAAGATTACTCACGTTAGAAAAATACACAGATAGAAAAATTAAACAAAGAAAAATAAAACAAAGTTTTGCATTCGAAAAATTCGAATATCTAATATCTTACATCATAAAATTAAATAATTTCCTAAAATATTCCATCAAAATTTATATAGTTATAAAATCAATACAAGCTATAATAAAAAAACATTTACAGTGACATACAATTAAGAAATGCATAAAATTTTACAATTCCACTTTCCGAGTACAGCTACTCATTATTTCCTACCGCCAAACAAACAAATATTCAACAAAATCCACGTCTCCCTTGTCCGAGAACGAAAACCCATTATACCTGTAAAACTGCAAAATCATTCGGCGCGCAGCTCGGCGTCCACGACGATCATAAACGCGCTCGTAATTCTTCCTGGCTATTTCATCGGCTTTCATTGTATATTATACACGGAAGCGCAACTATCCCCTGTGCATTTCACCGATACGCGAGAAAGAACGTCATCTCATGTCGTCACATAACGAAAACGAGTGAAATTTCTTCGCTCACTCTGAATCTCCAAATCAATTAGTCCTTCCTATTAAGTACTTTATACTCTCTTTTCTCTTCTCTCGGCGTTAAGGAATTTCAAACACGCGCGTGACGTAACAACGCGAAGCTCCTCGAAATTTCAAACTGCGCGACGTGAGCGCGGCGGCGCCTGACGAAAATAACCTTCTTCTTCTTGTATTCTTCTCTCCTCTCGTCTGTAAATCGCGAAAAAAGAAGTCGTTCACATCAGACACACTCTCGCCGCCAGAAATTTTCCAACAATCATCGTCGTCATCATTCTCATCCCTCATCATACTTATAACAAAAACCCCTCTCCCTTCTTTCTCTCTTTCTCTCTCTCATCATACACCGAGAGAGAAAAAAAGAATCGCGCAGGTGCTCCAAAAATAAAAGCCGTGCTCTCTCGCGCGCCTGCGCAGTCTCGTTTCGTCTGCTAGCCAGCCAGTAGTCATCCACACTGAGCGATCCGCAGCCGCTAGAAAGAGAGAGAAAGAGAGGAAGTGAGAGAACCTATTGGTAGCTAAGTAGTAAGTAGACGGACGGGGGGGACCGGCGGCGGCGTTTGTCGTATATCTGTGCATGTGTGTATGTATGCGAGAGTGTGTAGCAGCAGCAGCACAGCGCGGCGCGCAGAGGTCACCTTCAGCGGACGGACGGCGCGGGCGCGCGCGTCCTCGATTGCACACTTGGCGATCGGCCGTCGAGCCCTCGACAGCCACCGCAGTTTTGTAGCAGACTAGCTCTCCAAAGTCAAAGTCAACAGCTGCGTGTCGCTCGCTCTCTGTCTCTACTTATCACTAGCGAAGCAGCAGCCGCAGCAGAAGAGACAGTGGTGTGTATCTATTGTTGAGTCGTGGTGATTAGGTGGTGTGTTGCGACCCGGGTGATTGGAGATTATGGTGGTGAAGGAGGCACCTGTGCGGCGATTGTCAGAGGATTTATGCACTCGGTTGCCGAGGATTGACATGGCGGAGGAAGAGTATGGTTAAGGGACGACGGTAGCTCTCTGACTCGGATTTTTAGATTTTTGGCTGATATCTGACAGAGATTGAGTATAATTTGTCTGTAGAGAGAGCTGGTAATTGCTGGCTTTGCGGAAGACAGTGCTAAGCAGAAGAGAACAGGTGCCTCGACCCACTTTCTGAGAGGAAGAACCTTGACATTGAACGTACATGCTACTATGTGTGTGTGCCTGTGTGTGTGTGCCTGTGTGGATGAAACTGAAAGTGATACGTGTATATAGGTATAGAGAGAGTGCATAGCCACATGTGATGAACGTATGTCTTTTGCTCGTTTTGCAGGTGTACTTGGCTGTAGCGGATTAATCGCTCTGCAATCATGGATGAGGAACAGGTGGCGCACAGGTTTATCAAACCTGGCAGCCACAGGGGCAAGGGTCTTGCCGTTTTCACCAGCGGTGGTGACTCACAGGGTCAGTATTTTTTTTTATTTTAAAAATTTGAAAACTGTCAGTTAAAATTTTTGTTATGATGTGTCGGGGTTTCTTCTTTTGTAATTTCTATTTAGTTATAAATAAACTTGTTGTTGATTTGCTGTATTAAGATTGTTTCTTTTTTTAGATCATTGTGGAAACTGTTTTATTTATAAGTTTAAACAATAATTTGCATTGATGATGTGATGTAATCATGTGAGAATACAAATTTTTTAGTATTGGATAATAATAAAATCATTTACAAGTGTTAACTGTTTCTGTTAAATATAGCAAATAAATATTCAATCACTTAAAAACAATATTTATAAATAGAATGCCAAAGTTCTGCAATTATTTCTTAATCAGTTTTGGTCATATATTAGTTTAAATCAATAAATCTATAACCAATATATGAAAGTAAACTTACTGCATGTCAGAATTTAGCTTTACATTATTTGAAGAAAGTTTTAGTGAAGGCTAAAAGGCCAATAGTAATTTATGTGTCTTAAAATAAATTTCCCAGCAATGAGGAGCAATAAAAGAGCCTAGAAATACAATAAAGATAAAATTGCAAAATTGTTATCATTATCTCATGTGTTATGCAATACTGCAGGTATGAATGCTGCTGTCCGTGCTGTGGTTCGTATGGGCATTTATCTGGGATGCAAAGTCTTCTTTATTCGAGAGGGTTACCAGGGAATGGTTGATGGCGGAGACAACATTGTCGAGGCTAATTGGTCGTCTGTATCTTGCATCATTCATCGGGTAAGTTTTTTATTATTCTGGGAATCCAATCCCCATCCTTAAATTAATCTCAAGCTCTCAAGACCAAAACTAGATACAGCTTGTTTTTGATAAACCTTACTCTATTATTAACAATAGGAAAATTCTTCACACAATGATCCATTCAAAATCTATTCAAACATCAACAAAAATCAATACCTACGCATTATTTGCATAGGTATCAATTTTCTCAAAGCCAACATAAACTTAAAAAAAAATCGATAGCTCGTTATATAGCGAGGAGTTCGTTTACGTTAGAGTGCTGATAGAGTGTAAGACAATGCCGTTTGCCTCTTCCTTATTGCAGGGTGGTACTGTCATCGGCTCGGCCCGCTGTATGGAATTCAAAGAGCGCGAGGGCAGGAAGCGCGCGGCCAAGAATCTGGTTACACGTGGTATCGCCAACCTCGTCGTCATCGGTGGTGACGGTTCGCTTACCGGTGCCAATCTCTTCAAAGAGGAGTGGGCCGACCTCCTGAAGGATATCGCCAAAGATGGTATGTATTGAGAAGCCAATAACTTTTTTTTGTTTTGTTTTGATGCGAGATTGACTACTTATTAATTGGTTGAGGAACTTTTTTTTTTCATAAGAGGCCTATAGGAAAATTACAACTGAACTGAAATGAATATAAAATATTCGCCTATGAAAATAGATTTTAAAGTATTTAAAGAAATAATAATAATACGTTTCAATATTAAAAACTATAGTAGACAGGGCATTTAGGCTTAATTCTTAATTTTAATAGAGCTAGACATAGCTTATATTATTGATATACTATAGAATAATCTGGATTCCATGATATAATTTGAAAGAAAGATTATAATCTTTCAGACTTTATATAATTCGAAGGCTAAAAGTAGTTTATTATAAATTGCGCGTGAAGAGCTGCTCTATTTATTTAATCGCTCTGGTAATCGAATTAAAATTCCTTTAGATTTTTCATAATATCAATTTTATTGCTTAGTCAGACTGACATCTTATCAGCTCCATTACTTCAGAGTTCATGTACCAAGTAATGGTGTCTGAGGATTGAAAATTGCGCGCTCGAAATAATTCAGCCCATACATAAAAAATTGTTTAGCGCGGCTTGATCCGATAAAGGAGATAGCATGCCCCGTGATACATCCGCTTTTGTGTATTTATACCATGATAAACATTACATTAGAAGGGTTGGCTAATTTTCTATGATAGCTACGACTACGATATAAATAAAAATAAATTAAAAATATAAATATACGAAGTTAAACTATTAACTAGTTATTATTAGTTTATATTATTATTAGTTGTTATTGTTAGTTAATTATTTATAGATTACCTATCAATCACCTTTATTCTCTCTCGTAAAGAAACAATTTTACACTACAATAACAATTCCAGGCGACATCACCACCGAGCAAGCCGAGAAATACTCTCACCTGCACATCGTCGGCATGGTCGGCTCAATCGACAACGACTTCTGCGGTACGGACATGACCATCGGTACCGACACGGCTCTCCATCGCATCATTGAGAGCATTGACGCTATCGTCAGTACAGCTTACTCGCATCAGCGTACCTTCATTATGGAGGTCATGGGCCGACACTGCGGGTAAGACAGACACGAGCAATTGCATACATGCAGCGATGATTTCTCAGGATTTTTTAAACACACAAGTGAGATGACAGCGCGTTTCGAGGATGGTTCATTGAGCCGACTTGTGAACTAACTGTTGTGATTGGAGCCGCATGCGATTCCTTGAACTCGTATCGCCGCGAAAAAAAAACGATGATTGATCCGGAGGGGAGTAATAATCGACGTTATTACGTGTAATAATGCCGGCCGTGACTTTTTTGTAGTTTGATACTCTGAATCATAAAGTATCGTGCTTGATTGAGACCGAGTTTCTAATGTATTTTTTTTTGTAACGGATTAATTGAGAGTAGAACGTTGTTTCTGTGTTCTGTTATTATAGTGGACTTGTTTTCATTTTTTTATCTTAAAATTTGTTATGATGTATTTAATATCACTCGAAATAATCATGCAATATATGATTTTATTTGCCCTTCAGCCGGTTAAAGTCAATAATTGCTTTGATGATCTCTGTATTGAACATGATTTCCTTGAAATCTATACACTTTATCTCCTTTCGTTGATGTTTCATTCTACACGAAAACACACAGAAAAGAACTATTACTTCAATTTTCACATTGGTTGGAGCAACTTTTTTTTGCCGAACGTGATAAAACTTGAAAATATTTGCTCTCTTATCGAATACATAACGCAGTTTTTGCACCACTTGTGGGTTTACGGAGCTACCTATGGAGAAGTCGCAAACATGTTATTACGATTAAACGAATTCTTCCAATTTTTTTTTCTCAACGTACCAACAATAGCAACAGTTGTGAAATAAACATAAGATTCCACAGGCGAAAGTGAAAAGAACTAACGAACACGTAAGAGTAAAAGCTTATAATAATTAAACGACGAATTTTGTGGGGGCCTAATATAGGTATCTGGCGATCGCGGGCGCCTTATCCGCGGAGGCGGACTACGTGTTCTTCCCGGAATGTCCACCACCCGCCAACTGGCCTGAGAAACTTTGCAAAAAGTTGGAGCAGGCATGTCACATGAATTTTACACTTTTATTTTGTCCCATTATCCCCAACTCCCCTGTTTTTTTCTGTATACTTCATGTTGTATACCCCTTATTTTATTCCCTTATTTTAGTTTTGTTGTTCCCTATTATTACACCAAAATTTGAAGAAAAGTGATGATAACTCTAAAAGCACCCCCTTAAAAGATTTTTCCTCGTGCTGTCTGTGTTTTTTACACTATATGTATACTAACTTTTGGAATTTTTTTTACTTGCATTTATTTATAATAATCTGGAAAAAAGTTTAAAAACTACATGTTACAATCTTTTGAATTATGATATCACTGTTTTGATTTTATAAGTGTTGTGCATATTTTGAGTTTTGCATTATTATTTATACTGCATATGCCTTAATTTATTCTCGTTCTTCACTTTATATACATATTATGCATAAACTTTTTTCCGTGACCAAGTGATTATCGGTTTGAATTTTCTGCTCCTCACTGGAAAAGCAAAATCTTTGTGTTGTGTATATAGCTGTAGATTAAGCAATGATTGTCGTGTCGAGCATTATACGAGTGTCTAATAATAATTTACAGCCTATAGAAATCGTGCGAAGAAAAAATGAGAAACGAAAAAATGATATCTCAGTATACTTAATCGTTAATCCTCCCGCATCACTTTTCATAATTAATTATTTTTCTCTTTCTCTACCTTCACGATTCAATTTTTTCGCCACTATCCTGCCTTGTATGTCAGCCAGGAGTCGTTTCTCCCCTTCCACGACCCTTCAATCCATGCGAAATCGCGCGAATTTCTATTGCATTATATTCTGCTAGAATCGCCAAAGCAGTTTTGCAAGTCGCGTAGAATTCAGTTTTCATGTATATATACAAGCTAGAAGAATTGTATAATGTTTATTCATTTCTGCAATAGAGGTTGGACATGTACGTGCGTCGTCGACAACGACGATGAGTAGACACACACGTGAGCAAAGGCTAGCTTCGGTATCTGCTAAGTCGAATGTAAATTGATCATTCCTTGTTTAACATGTTGTTCATTACATAAAGACCTGTTTTTTTAAATTATTTAAATTTTTCGTGAAAAAGTACAATTTTTCGGAAGACTTCATTAGAATTTCTAAATTAAGAGAGTTGTATCTTATGAAAATAAATAACAATGGTACACAGTTATATTTGGAAATTGTAACAAATAACAAAATTATATAGATTTTGCAGCATACAGTAAAAAATTACTGTATTTTATATGAAAAATATATAAAACTTCTTATAAAGTATAGTAATTTTCTGAGCTTTAACAGTCGATTCATAATAGTAATACAGTATGATAACTTTTGCTTTATTTAATTTTAAGTTTCAATATAAGTATATATTTCCATTTATCAAATTTAAATTATTTTTAATTTTCAAATAATATCGATAATTTTTTGGTATGTTTCAAAGGTCTTTGTAGAAAAACGAATGTAAGTAGATTATTTGAACTAAAACAAGTCTTCCTACAAAAATTTAAAATTTTCCAAAAAACTAAGCCCCCTAGTTTCCTTTGAACTTTGCTAATAATTTACACTCAATTTTCGTAAAATCAGTTAATCATTTTTCCTCCTTAACGGTGTTGCCACTCCGATTCGTGTTTAACGCGTAATACATACACGTGTCGTGTTAACGCGCGGAAGAGATAGTAGGAATTGGCGCGCTTTCATTCAGTCTGGGTCTTATAACATTGCAGTTATCTGGCTCTGGTGGCAGCTATATGTAGCGAGGCAGACTATGTCTTCATCCCAGAGTGGCCGCCGGAGCAGGATTGGCCGAACAAACTCTGCAAAAAGTTACTGCAGGTTCGCTAATTGATTAATTTTTTTCTCTTTTTTTTTCTCTCAACACACACATATTCTCTCTGTAATCTCTTTCTTTCTCGACTGTCCCTCCATTATCTCTCCTCGCATCTCTATCTCTCTCCTATCTCTTTCTCAATCACACATTATTATTACGTTTCATCGAGACAATATACGCTGCACGTGTAGGTTGTCGAGAGCGTAAATTTTATACATGCTTCTATACGAATATATATTTATTGCTTATATATTTTGACTATTTTTTAGAACGATATAATTGTTTTACAATGTATATCCTGAGTGTTTGATGTGTTATCTTGAATTTTACTACGTATAAGTTAAGGCTTAATCGTTATTGTACTTTGTACCTGGGCAAGTGTAAGAAGATAAGATACCTTCAAGTAATTCTTAAACAATTCTTCTATTAAGGCCATGTGAAACCGTGAATTTCAATATTTTTTAAATCAAGATTCAAGCTTCTATTTGGAAAAAAAATTTTGGCAAGCGCTCCGGATACATAAACCCTATATGCAGGATATTTTTGAGTGATTCTATTAGCTCTTTCGTTAGTTATGCGCGTTTAAAAAG
>UXGD01002206.1:0-27668 GCA_900474315.1 Torymus auratus
GAGTAGGTGCGAGCTCAAGCCTCGAGCTTCGCGGAAGCTCGGCGCCGACGTCAATCGGTCGCGGACCCGCCGCGCCACTGGGCTGGGGGAGGGGAGGCTGAAGTTCTTGCTCGAGGCTGCTGTGCTCTATGCGATCGTAGTCGTGCAGCTAACGTCGCCGCCTGCCGCAGCCAATCAGCGGACAGAGAAACTCTCCCCTCTGCCCCTGAAAGCCCTCTGACTCCCCCCGAAGGCGCAACCGCGACTGGTAAAAGGAGTTCCCGAACACTCACTTGGTGCGGACGTTCGTCCGCTCACAGCAAAAATGGGTCTGAAGTTTTCATCGTTGGAGTGCAACGAAATAAATTTTTACAATTAATCAAAGTTATTAAGCAATGGAAATTTCATCTAAATCTTTGTTATACAGTTATTTTATATTATAAAACAATGTATCTACTCGCAGAATTCATTTTAATTATTATAAACTGGAAGTAAAATAAAATTTTTTCTTCTTTTCGTTGGACTCAACGTTGCAAACTTCAGACTGATCAGCAAAAAGGGTGCGATACTTTCCGAGTTTCCTCGGTGTCGCAGGGTGGAGGTACGACGCTCATATCATAAAAGAAACGCATTTTTATAATAAATCCAGAGCGCGTACTTTGTATATTTTTTTTACTCATTCGATCATTTATTTTTTTACTTCTTTTAAATTATTATTCTTGACCTATTAGACTCTACCATGTTCTTATTAATTTTTTTTACGCATTAGTTTAAATTAATTTTTGCTATTGTTTAATTTACTTTATTCAAACTAATTTTCCGTCTCCCTGAGAAACTTCTAATTTGAGCTCACGTCATACTTTAGAAAAACTATTTTGCTTATTTTTTTTTGCTTTTTTCAATTAGTTAGTTTGGATTTTGCTAGTTATTTTCATAAATAGTCGGCTTGGTGGAAAAAGACGACAGGTCGATTTTCCGTTGGAAAAGATGACACGTCGATTTTTCGTTGAAAAAGCCGACACGTCGATTTGCGTGGAAAAAGAGGATACCACGGTCCTGAATTTTTTTGTCTTTATTATAAAAGATAAATTTAATAAATATATAATTAAGGTTAGAGTAAATAAAGTTTAGAGCGAGCCACACAGAGAGAAAAAAATTTTTACATTACAAGTGTACTTTTTTAATAATAAAATTGTAGTGTTATTTGTACCAAAGTTGTATTTCTTAATAATTAACGATATTTCTTTATCGTAACCAATATTTCTTTATAATTAAGTAATATTCCTTAATAGTTAAGAAATTAAATCTTCAACGATTTCAAAGAAATGGTTTCTTCACTATTAAGAAATATGATTTAACTGTAAACGAATATTCGTTTGTCTGTATCCAAACGTCCGTTTCTTTATAGTAAATGACGTTCCTTTAATATAAAGATTTTTTTCTCTCTGTGCAGATGATTTTCCAGTGCCAATAGATTTTTAACTCAAATAAAAGTAATTTAAACTCTGGTCCGAACTATCCGCTTTTTCAACTAAAAATTGACGTGTCCGCTTTTTCCACGCAAAACGACGTGTCGGCTTTTTGAATAAAAACTCGACGTGGCCGCTTTTCCAACGGAAAATCGACGTGTCGGCTTTTTCCACCAAGCCGACGAAATATTCTAACTTATGCCGTAGAGAAAGTTTAGTATTTTAGAATAAAATTAAAAAATTAGATTAAAATAAGATTATGAGTACCAAGTAAGACACCGTTTGAAAATACTGTCTGTCGATGAAAATAGTAATCGAAGCCAATTCTTTGTCTAGGGTAATTAAGAATTTGCATCTATGTAAATTAGGAAATATAGTTATGAATCCAACTATCTCAAATGTACTCTGATTGATGATGAGCATGTGTACACTATGCATGTCATCAACCCTTTGACTCACAGTGTTGTGTACGTATAGCGCTCAGTCCATTTGCACTAATGGCGATTATACATATATGTGACGTATACAAATTGGTTGACATGTGTCTCTATATCTAAGTCATTTGAATGGAGAATTAGATGGTCATTTGAATTGAGAATTATGAAAATTAGCGTTATTTTTTCCTTTTAAGTTGTTTGTTTTGGCAACATTTAAGAATCGTTAAAACGCTAAGTGAAATTTCCACATTGAAATTGCAAAATACAAAGTTATAGCTATCACAAATTTTTTCAAATGTTAATATGGTGAAAACAATTTTTGAAACAAAAAATGTTTAAAAACATGTTTTAAGACTTTTGGCACGAAAATCCGTCGTTTTTGAGCAACAAAATTTGTGTGTGTGTGTGTGTGTGTGCCGGCTATAATTTTTGAACAAATTGGCCGATTTCCATCGGGTAAAGCTTATTCTCTTCGTTTCGAAGTAGAATAAAGATAGCTTAACCTATTTTTTTCATTTTTTCGCTTTTCTTTTGTTTTATAACCAAAAAACGATTTTCAAAGTGCCAAAGAATTGGCAGCGGTTTTTTAACGGTTTTATAAAATTAAAACGAAAATTGCTTTTCCTTAAATAACTTTTTATACTATAAATAAATTAAAATATAGGAAAAATTGAGGAGATTCTATTTAAAATGTTTGTACTTACTTAATAAATGAAAGATCAAATAAAAGAAATAAATCGTCATACTAAACATATTTCAATTGACAATATGCCTGTGCTCTTAACTTTACAATTTAACTTTCAAGTAGTACTGTCCAAAATGTTCTGCACTACTATGCGCTTGAAAAACAAAAAACTGATAAAATTATCAGCTTTTATTACTATTATATTACTTGCTTGAAGCAAAATTAAAACCTCACAGATCACGATATTCGTTTTGTAACTTTCGTTTTGTTCTATACTAATAAAATGAATAACTTACTAAATTATGGATGAATAATTCAATACGCTTTTACATTTCGATCAACATTAGTAATATTACTGCAAATATTCAAATCTTTTTTCTAACATATAAATTAAAATTATGGAATTGATATTGGTTCTTCGCAGGTATGCGAAAAACTGCAAAAATCATTGATACATTTGAAGTTTCATACCTATAATATATTCATGAACTTTTTCTACTACTGGTGTACTATACGAAAAATAAACATTAAATTCTACATTTTATACAGTTGATTTACCTGTATAAAAGCAAGTTTATTTTATTTTAATAAGAATCAGTAGAAACTGTTTTAAAAAAAAGTAGAGTCACTTTTTAGTAAAGTAAGGTTGGCATTATCCTTTGATATGCATTTGAAATGAACAGTAGATTTACTTTAAAACTAAAAAAAAAGTGAATTCTACTTTTTTAAAAAGCAGTTTCTACTTTTTCCTTATCCAGATGATTTAACTTGTGCAAAACTGCAAAATTTTCTGTTTATTTTTCTCCGTGTACTCCTTGGTAATTGGAATATTTAATAATTCCTATATTCAATAATTTATTAATTTTCTATTTAATAAAATTATTTTTTGTAATCAGATCGCTCGTAAACACCGCATTACATAAATTTTATATGATGTAAAAAAATATAATTCGAAATTATGACTTTGATCTAATCTGAAAATTAGACTCTAAGAGAGGAAACCCGCCTACAGGTACTCGCCAGCAACGAAACGCATCAAAGGGAAAGAAAAAGCCGACCGTAGGTGCTTATCTGTGCACAAGATCTACTTCTACAAAACGGTCCCTGGTTCACGCCTCTGCCTACGTGAAATATACTGTCGATTTTCGAAAATCAAAGAAAATCCGTCTTGTAAAAGGCAAGCGCTGAGTGCATATACGTCTTAAGCTGCGCAGGTGTGTATCGTGCCTAGCGCCCATTTCGTCCCATTCAACGCTCGAGGTGCCGCAGCCGCCGCCGAGGACGACGACGACGAGGAGGAGGACGGCGACGGCTTCCCGAGCAATTTATGCCACTTTGCAGCTGGAATAAGAAAGACGAGACGACTGGAGGAAATTATGCGAGGTTCTCCCCCCCAGACTCTGTTTTCTTGTATCAGTCACGCAAATTACAGGCCTCCGGTATTATATACCTTCAACACGCCCACGCACCTGTTTCTAGGATTTCTAATGCGCGCGCGCAGCCGGCTATTTTGAAGTCTTTATTTCGTCGCCTTTCTAGAACCGGCGCCGTATCCGCCTGCTTCGTAATTGTCTAATTTTCTTCTATTAGGAATATAAATACGTGAGACAGCGTGCGTTCTAATAAACAATTATTGGTTATTATTTTAATGTACATGAATTTTGCGGAAAATAACAATGAAAATCGTCGTAAATGAAATTATTTTATTATTTGCAAGACAAATAACTTGAATATCTTATTCAGCAGTTCTTAAAGTTGAATATGACTTTTGTATTAGAATGATTTGGTACTTGTCAATACTCTATTGAAGCGTGGGATAATATTAATGAGATATCTAATATTTTGATGCTCTTATTTAATGTATCCATTGACACTGTTCCTCAATTGTATAAGTTTATATAAAGCATTCAGCAAGATAATTCAGCTTTGTTTCTCACCGACGAATTCTCATAACTACATCCCGCGGAGTGTCATCCCGAATCTTCCGAGAAAGATCTCAGATAACGAGTGAGCTCACATACCATTCAAATGAACTTTCGTTAGTCATCGTATTTGTATAAAAAAGACCGAACGAAGAATATATAATGACTGGCGCTATTAACACCATTGTGCAGATTATGTCCGATTTCTTTGACATAATAGGCATGCCGCTGTCTCGATTTCCTTTCATGAATAGCCGAAGACGCGACCCAACTAAATAGGCAAGCTCCAAATCAAAGCTCGAACAATCAAACTTAGTTTTTGATCATTAATCGCGATTACACGGGAAAAGAAAAACTCAGTCTTTTCTTTATTGCTTGAAAAGCAACAATGAAAGGTGATTCTCAAATGCTAATTTCAGATTACAATGTGAGAAATATAACTGTTTATCTTTATATTGTTCGATAATGTCACTTGAATAATAACAGTGTCGATGAAGATATGTTTGAGTATAAAATACAAGCGAACTAGTATACGATAACATCTATAACGTTCCATAAAATTAATGTAAAATGTGTAATAACAACTATTTTAATGTCGCTAAACAACTTTTTGAGTGTTGGCGTAATATTTATGCCCTGGGCAAGTTAGCGATCAACTAATAGTTAGTACTGTTATCACATTGTTAATAAATCGGTGCGAGCGAGAGGCAGTACTTTGAGCAAAAACGTAGCGACGATAATGCTCGAATTATGCAATTAAGTATGATTCGACCGGTTGGATTATAAATTATGTGTAATGTTATTTTACGGATCGATAACCAAACTGGACTCGCCAGTCGATTTCACGTCGGTATAATTACAATCGGTACACGTACCTCTAAGTGCCGGCATCAAGATAGTTGTTAATTACTGGCTTTGCTAGTCGTCAAGCGATATCTGACACTTGGCCGGGGTGTTTATGAGTCGTAACGAATGCTTTTAAGAATCCTCGCGCTCTGCGCGCGCCACCATCATAATCGTTAAGAACCGTAAACTTGCTCTTACCTCGAGTAATTACCGGTAAGAAAGTCGTTTTTTATCACTGCTCCAGATTGATCCTTATGTATATTGCCATCTTGTTTGATAGAGGAGAGAGAAAGAGAAGAATTCTCTTCCGTTTTATTTTCCGTAGATTCACATTGCTTCATTCGAACCGACATTTCCTTTATATCAAAAAACGTAATGAAGATTTTTTGATTAACAATAAGAATTTACGATTACCCAAACGCGTGATATTATTACGGCCAATAAAAACTGATCTGGAGTGCGATTCGAAATAACATCATGAAATTTCATTGCTTATTTTTCTTGCATATCAGACACCTTCAAGAAATTAAACATTTTAATGTCTTAATCGTTGATAATTAAGACGATAATGTAAATCATCATTTGTAATCATTATTCGAACATCTTTTTTGAATAAAGTTCTTTGATATTATTTGATTAAATATCTTTGACCTGAAAAAACAATAATAATGAGATATATTTATGAATGAGTTATAATATAAAAAGTTTAATATACACTAAATAGTAATTATCTTTCGAAGGTTGTCTCGAAGGTACGTATATTAGAGACAATTAAAAAGCTTTAAAAAATCTTGAAAAAAGACCTATTTGGTATAAATAACGCAGTACATACATATAACCGAAGTTGTTCATGTATACTACAAGCGGTGTCGCGTTCGCCTCGTGCAGTAGTCATTGCACGCGAGAAGAGTGAGAGAACACGGGCGCACCTTATATCCTCCGTGTTTGGCCACCACTTGCTACCACTTATTCCTCCTTTTTCGGCCGTCTCCCTCGCCTTGACTTCTAAACCTAATCGCCCTTGCCTTGTCTCGAGAATGCAGCAACGTGTATAAGAAACGCGAGGAGGCGGCGGCGGCGGCGTTCGGAGCAACAAAAGTGTAGCGGCGGTGGATGGCGAGAAAAGCGAATAGCGTGAAAAAAAGGAACGAAGGCGGAGGAGAGGAGACGCGGCGAGAAAAAGGACGTCCATCTATGTGAGAACAATACTGACGGCAATTTTTAGCGGGATCGACATCACGCGTGCGTGTGTGTACACGCGAAAAGCAGAGCGAGCGATCGGGTTTCGCACGAGCGAGAGAGGAGAAGAATCGGCCGAGAGAGAGGACTCGTGCGCGCGCGCGAGACTTTTGTTTTTGTCCTCCTTCTCTTCTCTGCTTCTTTGCCTTCTTTTTCGCCCCCTCCGAACGCCCACGACAAAACGCCTTCTTGCTGCTCCTCTGCCTCGTTCTCCCTAGGACCGAAAACCGCGTTCCGAAAGTGTAAGAGAGCGCGCAGAGAGATGGAGATCTCGTTCCTTCTCGTTCGACCGTTCGCGCGCGCGAGCCAGAGACGCGTGTGTATAAGCGCGAGAGAGAGAGAGAGAAAGCGGGATGCCTCGCGTGCGACCGGCGTTATGCTAATGTCCCCGAAGGGAGAGGAAAGAAAGCCGAAGGGAGGGTGAAAGAAAAAGACGACATATGCGCCGCAGACTATAGAAACGCGCTCTCGCGTGTGTAGGTGTGTGTGCACGCGCGTGCGCTCGCTGCCTCTGACCTGTGTCGGTCAGCAGCTCCTGGATGAAATTAATTACGCTTGGCTGCGGCGCTCCTCGAGCAGTTTGGCCGAGGGTGGCTTTCGAAAAATCTTATCTTGCTTTTGAAAAACAAATATGCGCGTGGTAATGATAGGTTGGGCGTGAATTTTTATTTCTGCTTATGAATAGGGGTGGCTATTCGAATGTAACTCACGTCCACCTATATACACTCGCCACCACTCCCTGCATTCCATTTCTGCTCTTTTATATGAATATGAGTCTAGTTTTGCAAAATAAATATATTCAAATACCAACAGATTTTTATCATCACGTCATAAAATTGTATTTTTATATCGAGGAAGCTATCTGATAACATTTTTTTAGGTTATTTTGAAATTATTCTTTAAGTATACGCTTTGTAATTTTTATTAAAGAATTTAATCATGGTTTTTAACATCAAATTATTAGACAGCAGATCACATAATTTACTTAATACAGAATTGAAAGCGCTCTCATTCAACTAAATTAGATACCTGCAACTGTCCTGTTACATTAAGATCCCAAGCTGGTACGAACAAAAAGAACAACATAATATCTATAGCGCCCGATAAAAACCCGTAATTCGCGCGCGCAAAGTCAGCATATCTCAGATGGTAATCTCTGGAAAAAGTAATATCGCTGCGCGCGCAATCGCTTTGCACACGACTTTTTATTTTTCCGTCTCTATAACCCTCGTTTTCTTTCCATTCTTTCACGAACGCTCATAAAAAAGTCTATTTTTTCGGGTCGGTCTAGGCAAGGTGAGCGTGGGCGCGCTTCACGCGACGTTTACTCCTGTAAATTGGTATCGGGTACACGCGGAGATTATTTTTAGGCCGCGGGCGCGGTAGCGAGAGACTGGCCGAGCCACTCCCGCAGCCTGCATGGGATAGAGCCTCGTGCAGCGACACGAGAGCCGCATGGACCCGCTTTCGCGGGTGGATACGTGTTGCGGAATGCTATGGCAAGTCTCGCGTGAAAAAGGGAGCATGCCGCGTGCCTTCCATGGCCGAGAGAAATTCTAGGTGAGCTGAAATTGGCTATTTTCGGGTAGCTCTGTACTGAGGAGAAATCTTCAAACGTTGGATGTGATCATTTGTTTTATATTTTTATTTTTGACTGTCAACATTTTAATACGT
Source organism: Torymus auratus (assembly GCA_900474315.1). Classification (NCBI taxonomy): domain Eukaryota; kingdom Metazoa; phylum Arthropoda; class Insecta; order Hymenoptera; family Torymidae; genus Torymus; species Torymus auratus. The sequence continues at coordinate 8,252 of UXGD01002206.1, forward strand.
TAAAAGTGTTGAATTCGTCAAGAATCCTTTCACTGAAACTTTGCAATGTATATAATATGTCGTAGTATTTTCGAATATAAAAGTTCTTTGGTTAAAATCTTAAATATTGTTCTATAAATTTGAAGAGAATATTAATGTTCTTTTTATTATAGTCCAACTTGTGAGCTAAAAGATCTAGATATATTGACTGCACAGGCTAGTACGTGGTTCGAATCAAATAGAAGTACCGATGTGAAACAGCCATACATGTGCACGTGCAGTGATTTTAGTTCACTTGAGATTTGATAACATGCCATGCTTGCACGCAATGCTCTAAAATCAAGTATCTTGTTGAATTAGCGAGGAATCAAATGCACATATGTTGTTCGAGTGAGTTTCGTAAGCATTTTTATGTGAAACATCTGTTGAATCAATTAGTCTAATTGAATGGGGAAATGGGCTAAATCCCTTTTAATACAGACTAATTGATTCATCATGCATAATATATACACTAATTTATTTATCTACAAAGACTTCATTTTTATAAGATTTGTTAGTGCTTCACGAGAGCGAGACAATACAATATTTCTATTAAATTTCTGTCTTGTCTTGGTCTTTTCAGTCAATATGAAAAGTATTATTGTGATGTCTTCACATTCTTAATCATATTACGCAGACATGCGATAAAAAGCGAGTCGATTGTTTAAAAAATTAGAGGTCCACGTAGAAGGGGAAGGCACACAGGCGTAAAATAGTAAATTTTTTAAATAATTCACTTGTTCACTGTCGCACGTCTCCGCGGCCCCCTTTTGCGAGGACCTCGCACCCCCGGATATTTGGATTTTAGACCTTTTTAAATGATTCGTTACTGAATTTTAAGAATAATGTACCAGAATGTAATTTAATATACAAATACATTAAATTTAATACACAAATATTGAAATTTCAAATGTAATTGAAGTTTAAGGGTTTTGTATTGAAATTAAATACTGATAACAGAAAACGAATTAAATAATCGAAATGAAGATTAAGAATATAAGTGAAATTAAAAAACCACGTAGCTAAAAAGAATTTCATACAGAAATATATTAACCCATTAACGCCCACGGGACACGTTTTTCACCACTTCTTCAGAGCTCTCTAGATAAAATAAATTTGGGCTTCAAAAATTTTTATTACTCAAAAATGAAGTTTCAATGTAAAAAACGCCGAAAAATGGTTTTTGGTGAAAATTGTAAAAAATTTCTCGTGAGAAATTTCTTGTGAGAAAATTCGCGTTTCGGACGCCATTTTAAATCATTCAGGTGACAAATGAATTTCAAGTGTTCAAAAATTTTTGAGTTCCAAATTTATCCCATCTAGAGAGCTCTAAAGAAGTGGTGAAGAAAGTGTCTCCGCGGGCGTTCATGGGTTAACCAGGAGAAGGTCAGGGGTCCGGATTACGGATTCGGCTGAAACTTTGAGATAGCTCTTTAGATATAGAAATATGAAGAAAGCAGTAATATCAGACCCTAACGCTAAAAAAAGCTAAAGTTCTGGGCACATTTATCGTTATTTTAAAAAAGTCTTGAAAAACCCCTTTTCTTAAATCGGCAATTATTTAACTTTAGAATATCGCATGCAATCTCGCTGCGCTCGGGCGCTAACCTCACGCCGTGCAATAATGGGCCACTTAAGTCACACGTATCGTAATATACTATTTGCTATTTAGTTTTAAATTATTAATTTTTAAATACTAACATAGAAGACACATAAATTGTCAAGTGATACGATAAGAACGATTCGTGTTGTAAATCTCAGTTTGGTAGTAAACTCTACATCAATTTGTTTCAAGAACTTAGAAAAGAACAAAACTGCGACACCTCTAAATTTTAAATAATCAATGGACAACGCCAACATTCCGAATCTCCGATGAAAGCCCAGTCTCTTTCGCCGTGCTCATTACGCAATCGACGGAATTTCATTCGTACTCTCTTATATACAAACGGCCACCTAATGAACCAAGTCGCGAAGTATATATCTCAGCCTCCCAATAAGTCAATCCACACTGGCTTCGGCATAGTTCCGCAGCGGCTGTGGCGGCTCGATTCCAAGGGGACCAGAAGCAACTAACGAGTACCGTGTGCGACGAAACGTCTCTGGAGGCGTGCGCGCCTGTAATGCTGCCTGCTTTGGCGACAGTTTTGGGAAGTTCGGCCTCGCTTTGAATGAGGCACACTGCGCCGGACGCAGTTGCGCCGCAGCCTGATTATTGCTGCGCCCCATACACGGAAGGCTGCGACTGAGGGATCCGCCTTTGCGAGCGCCCGCGCGTAAGATCCGACTATATATGCCATCGAAGTCTGATTGGGACTTGCGCTTGACTTTTAGTCGTTATAGGGTGCCTGCTGTCGTTCCCGATGTGTCGACTAATGAGGTATGACTAAGTTTAGTTTTCAAAATTGCGTCTTATAAATCTTTATAATGATCGATCGATTACATTTCCTTGGTTGTTTTATAGTTTTATTATTTTTGTATATTATTACATTTTTTCAAGTAAAACTAGATGATAAAACTTTGAAGATTTGCAAATAACCTCTATAATAGCCTGCGATACGTCAGTTGTCAAGATAGTATTTCAAAATCAGCGAAATGTTCATTTTTGAGAATCGCTAAATTATCATGTTTCATACAATGCGCGCGATACAGCCCGCGAATAATGCACTGTTTGTGCGCGCGCGAGAGGTTTTCAGTAAACCAGCTATGATTTATCATCCCGCTCAACCTGCAGCAGCAATTTGTACCCCGGCTAATCCAAGACAAATGCCGCAACCATCCCACGAGAAGAAAACAAAAGACCGCAAATCGTTCTCCACGATTTTCAGGGAATCCATCCTGAGAGAGACAGAGAGAGCGCGCATTATGCTCTACATATAGCTCGCGACTCGGGGACAGGGTTAGTCGCGCGAGTGAAAGGGGACACAGCCAGCACGAGGTTGTCTCTGTAGGCTACCAGGCATGGACACCGCGCGTTTTCACTCTCTTCCGGACGTTGCGAGCACGCGGTTATACTTATACCGCGCACACTGCGTCCGAGGTATTCGCTGCCACTGGGGAATAAGCGCGACGAGCTTTGCCCATAATATAAACGTTTCAATCAAAGGCGCGGTGATACCGGCCGCGCGCGCGTGCAGCGTGGAAAAAAAGGCGGACGGAGGTGTCGCTGAATTTGTTTCTGCGGCGGCGTTACGCGAGCAAGGAATTCCAATTAGCGATGTGTTTGAGTGAGAGTTTTTTCGCGATCGGGCCCCCGACGGCCTGTGTGAATGGAGTGTTCGTTTTATGCCCGCCGTATAATCGTGGGTAGAGTCGTGCGCGGCTAGTTAGTTGCGAAAATCTCATTATTCGTTGATTCGGAGTTCATAAATTTGCGGTTTGACACTTATTGCAATAAATTCAGTAGCGCTCGGCTGTAATTAAACCGGGAAATGCATGAGCTAGTCTTGAAAGCCGAATAATGTAATAACAAGTGCTACAGAGGAGGATAATTGATATGGATTCTGTGCGGCTTAAAATGCCACCGCGCGTACTAATCATTAGGTCTATTAAAATCGTAATTTACGATATAAATGCATGAGCTATCGCTATTTGAATTACCGTGTCCTTTTAGCGGAAAACCTTCAACATTCCGTAAAAAAAATATGATCCTCTTTTTTTGTGCTAGATTAAAATGCATTATTTGCGTGTTCTGACATTTTTTAAAAAAGTATCCTGTAAAAATAAACTGAATCAACGTGAGTTATCGCTTGTAATTTGTGCCAAATGTATTTTGCCCATTGTAATCCGTATAAAAAGTAAATAAACTACCGTCAGAGCCTTGTTAAATGCCGTGAGAAATGCACTACTCTTGTATGCACAGTTAAACCATTGCCAGTATAATTAATAGCTGCACTCATAGTTCAAAGTTTTCAATATTTATTTTACCGGCTATATAAATCAATACAGGTCTTTATTAAATAATGGCGAAAATTATTTGCATCACGAGTAAACAGACAATAAATTGTACCAGATTAATATTTAGAAAGGAAATTTGCTAATTGTTTTTGAAAAATTCATTAAATATGAAAATTTTACCGAAAGTTCATAATAGCAGTAACCGTTTATTCTTTAAATATCTAATTGCTGTTCTTATTATTTTTATAGACATCTGCACTCTCGACGGGTGCCCATTTCGAAGAATGCAGCCTAACAAACAGAAGACGAGCATTGATCTAGACCTTTACTAATACATACCTCGGTATGACAATAGCGCAATCTATTTAAATATACAAAATGATAAACGATCGGGCCGAAAGCTCTTACATAAGAGCGAGTAGCAAACCGACTACCGCGCGCAGGAGCAACACAAGAGTTCGCGACGAACTTGTCATACCTATATACCGAACGGTTGTGTCGCGCTCGCGAGCGCAGCGTGAGCTTGTCGGCCTGCTATATATACACAGCGAAAATCCCGCGGGCCGCGAGTCATTGTCCCCGCTTAAAGCGGCGCGCGAGCATTAGAAAGCCACGCGCCCCCCGCATATAAAGGTGACTGGGTTTCCGTAGCGCGATATCGCCCGCTCTCTAACGGGCCTCTCTCCACTAACGCGAGCGCACGATGAAATTTCGTATCGTAGAACCGCGCGTGTGTCTGTCTGCCTGTCTGTGGACTCTCCCCCGTATAAACGAACCCACTGGGCCTACACCACAGTTCATTTATTATGCCGCGGCGCTCGCGTGCGCGCATGTAAGCCGCGCGCCACCTCGGCACGACATTTCGCCCAAGATGGTGTGCGCTACAGTGCTACTGCGCATGGGAATTACATAAATGCCCGGCAAAATCATATACTCGTGCGAAACTGTCCCGCCGTGCACCGCCTCGACCGCCTGTCTCCGCGCTGCTGCTTTTTCGTGACTGCTCGCTTTGACACTTGGTTTGGACGTGCGGCCTAATCAGCAGCCAGCCCGGGTTCTTTACTAGCGGCATGGTGTATACTGGAATTTCAAACGCTGTTGAAAGTGTCATTTTAACGGTTCATTACTCTGTATTACTAGTTTCGTATTAGGTAAAGACTTGTAATTGATTTCAAATTTCAGTGATATTAGCATTATTATGTACATAATTAAGTTAAAATTGAATATTTTTATATCAAAATTGTATAAATTGAAGTAACCGAACTTAAATTAACTTTGATGAAAAATCAGAATACGTTGATTTAGTTAACTTCATTGTAAATTGTTTCGCTTAAACATTTGTATGAATAAGGTATTTTAAAATAAAAAATTCTAGATTTATGAAATTTTACATAAAATTCCATGCAAATTAACAGACAATTCAGTATTAATTTGAAACATTCGGATAAAAATGTTTTAATATACATAAAATGAAAAAAAAAAAGATTTATTGATATATATTCCAATGTTAAAATCTAAAGTACTATTACAACGTTTAACAAGCCATTCAATATCACTTCAGTTCACCGACCGCCGGGACACGGAAAAAGACTGCAACATTCATACATTGTCAATAGGGTACGTGTAAAACAAAAGTCGAACATTAAAAGTCCGCGTGGAGACACTGTAAGCCAGGCTTATCTACGCACGGCGCGCCGTAGCGAAAAAGCAAGTATAGCGCCGCTGCTACTGCCGCGATAAATGGAACATTCGGTAGCGAGCAGCGACGAATTTACGCGGACGATTTGCGTTATCGGTCAGACTTTGTCAGCCGTCGATACTTACGTAGAGCGCCGCGCGTAAGCGGAGGCGTGTATACTTATGTGTATATAGATATATACAAGAGCGTCGTCGTGGCGGCGGCGGCGACGATAACGCTTGCATTGTGGCTGGCGATCGGGCATCGATAAATCTCGATTCTTCCCGCTGATTTTTTCCCTTTGCCTTTTAGCGCGACGCCGCCGTAAACAGTGAAAGTTTTCGGAGAAGTCGACGGGACGTGAGTTATTGGGGTAAGAATGAGAGATGGCTCGCGGTTAAGGAACTATCGAAATAATTCGCGGAATATTTGGAAAGAGGCCGTTGCACGAATCTTTATGGAGTGATAGAATTTTACGATTCAGCGTTATTAAATTTTGTAACGCGAACCAGCTATCAACAATTTATAATGCAAGAATTCCAAAAACAAGGCATAAGAGAAGAAACAGAATAATATTTGTTACTGTATATAGTTATTCGCTTCGTAACTCAGACACTTGGAAAATAATTCACACTTACCGTGAGCAAGAGGGATCGAGTGACACGTCCCCTACCCGTATACAAGACTTCACCTTGTTTTCTTCTTACGTGTGTGCGCAGGTATCGTAATGAGATTTCACGAGGGCTCGTAGCATTACCTTATCGTCGCTTCGCGATCGTTCCTCGAAGATACAGCCCAGCGAAGAACCGAGCGAACATCAAAACCGTCCCACTCGTCATTATATGATACATACATGATTGTGTAACAAGCCCGGATCCCCTGTAGTACAAAAGCGCAGAGCTCTGTCTCTCTCCTTCTCTCTCGCGTATATTCCAATTGCATACATCAGCGGGCCGATTTTGGTCGCGGGGTACAAGTGCCTCATTCTCCTGTGTGCGCTTGTTTCTTTCCTTCCTGAATTTTGAATTACTCACCGAGGAAAGGTCTTGACAGAGAGAGAGAGAGAGAGAGAGAGAAAGAAAGAGATAGGCGAACCACAGTTCGACCTATAATGGCTTCGAGTGTATGTGTCGTCGCGCGGCTGTGCTTGTTATTCAGCGAAACCGCAGGCAGAGAAAGAGAAAGACAGACAGAGAGAGAGAGAGAAAGGGAGACCTGCCCAGCCGCGGCGTACACCCTCTTAAATCTTCCAGAAGATTCAGGAATTTCACGATCGTTATCGCGAATGATTTTTAAGCATATACCAGCGAGAAAGAGAGGACGCGACGCGCGCGCGTTTTTGTGTTTATACCGGGAATACGAAATTTCGCGCGCGCGCGCGCCCGTCCGAGCTCTCACTCTCTACATCTTCTTCTCTCGTTTGCACTCGTTACTCATGCGCCACGCAGCGACTGCCCGAGTGAAAATCAATAGGCTAGCCGTATAGTATAATGTGCGTCCCCGCGCATATATTTTTTCCTGCTGTCGTCCAAAATGAGCGTTTTACGACTTTGAGGGGAATAATGCGGTTTCTAGTGGCGCGCGGGATGGAAGCATTTTTTGCGGTTAGCACAAAATACAAAGTTTGGGTTTGCCTGAGCTGAGGTGGTGGATCTGCATTCTTATTTATTACTATTCATAGAAGAAGTTAATGGTTTGATTTTGGTTTTACGATTTATAGCATTTTAATCGTAAATCTAATTTTAATAGAATTAACATTGCAAGAAACTTTTATATAATGACCGTTTTTACCGAACGATAAGTTTTTTTATTTATATCTTATATAATTGAAATGAATAATTTGATAAATGTTCACAATTGAATTTCCAGAAAGGTTTTATTTTAAAATTACTTATAAATTTCCAATCATTATTTTGGAATATCGGACAGCTCACGATTTAGCTTATTTTTGTACAGTTATGAAATTTTAATGGTCCAATAAAATCGAAGGTCTTGAGATCTTTATATTTGTGCACAGTTACAAGAACGGTTGAACTTTTAAAAGACGTCTTTTGTCTTATATTTACCAAAGCTTTTAAAAATTTTAAATTGTGCTAATTTACGATTTATAAAATATCGCGAAGCTTCGCTGAGGACACGCACATTTAGCAGATATTCCGCGTACATAATGATTAAGAAAAAATCTGAATACGAACTGAATTTAAAAGCGGCCATAAGAAATACATTACAGATTCTTAGGCTCTCGCATGTGTATTATACACATACGCGTGGGGCTCTCTCGCCATCCGAAAAAGCTTAACTCTTATTAAGGCTATTAAAGAGGCAATAAATTTCAGCCTCAAGTACGAGGCACTTTAACCGCGCAATTAGTTATAAACTCGCGGCTCTGGGCGAGCTGCGCGCGCGCGTGTGCCACGCCGCCGCGGCATCAGCTCTCGCTCGTTTAACAACTCGATCAAAGGGACTCGGAAATTTCGGTAACCCCCATAAAGCAGGTGCGCAAGGCGATGCTCGTAAAAGTCTCGCGGCAGCCCGAAACTTTCGCTCGTACACATAGCCCGTTCCTTGCGCGCGCGAGGCCGAAGAAGCGCGCGCGTTTTATTATTCGACCGGTGCCGATGCGGCGCAAACGCGGACCCCCTCATGTAGCCTTCGAACCCTTGCGGCAATGTATATATACCCACACGTATGTACGTACGTACGTACCAGCCGAAAAGGCCTCAGCTGTGTATGCGCCCGGGCTAATCCGAGGGGGTGGCGCAGCAGCGCGCGCGCTCAATGCCGGGGTACACCAGTCGCCGCGGGGCAATAAAAATATAATCCGCGATAAACGCGAGCGCGAAAGGGACTCGGCGCGTATATATACCCGGGGCTGCGTGTATGATGTGTAAAGGAACAAAGAGACCCGGACGCCGGGATTTCGTGCCGTAATTAGGTATTTGCATGGAGATTTTTTGGCTTTTCTGTTTGTATGGATTTCGCTCGTCGTGCCGGGATGTATTGATTATACTTTTTTCTTTTTTTCAATTCAATGTGTATATGTTAGGGGAATATTATGAATGGCTCTTATTGGTTTCAATGGAATTGCTATTGACGTGCTGCTAACGAATCGAAAACAAACGAATGGGAGATTACGTAATTTTACTAATTAGTTGTGTTGACATCGGATCAATTTATTATTATATATTGATACGTATAGTTCAGATGTTACTTCTGTTTTCTGGAAATAGGTGGTTGAATTTCTAATTTGAAACATGGAAAATGTAATTATTAAAATGGAACGGTTCAGGTCTATAAAAATACAAATTATTATTATAAACGTGTTAGGCATAATTATAATTATAAAAATTATTATAATTATGCGAAGTAGCAGACAACTGCACCGACTATGAGAATACACTTTATCCGATTAGCCCAGATGTGTTGCACTATCTATAATAACGAAAATATATTTCACAGCGTGCTGACTATCCCACAGGGCGCAGTTTTCGCACTCTCCATCTCGGGAGCTCAAAGGCACCCGACCACCGTCGATCGGGGATTGGCGTACACGTACACACAGGGTGGCGGGGGAACGTTGGGCCCGGCTTCGTACGACACGCTGTAAACACGCGGGGAACTAAGTGTACAGGCGACGTATGTGTGCGCGAGCCGATAACCGAGAAAGAGAGAACGTGTTGGCCGAGTTAACGGGGATGTGACAGGATGTAATCTGAGACACGGCCGACGTATATACATACAACCCAGCGTGCCTTTGGTGCATACATGCACGAAATTCGGTGCAATGGGATGGACTAGAGACTGCGCGCTCGATCATTTACGCGATGTTTCACACGTCTTGCCACTCTGTTGAGGAGCTATTGAGGCGCTAAAGTGTTCTGCATCCTGCTCTCGTGTTTCTATATTGGCAACAAAAGATTCAAAAAGAGTTTATAATATACTTATTCGTTGAATAGCTTTCTTATGTTCTTATGTTGAATGCTACTTTTTACACTAGGAAATGTGTGAAAATACTGATTTGATTAGTTTTTAATGCAGTCAGCACGCATGATTAGCGGTATCACGCAATGTTTTAATAATACTAAATCATTTAATATCGCGTTCCTAGTACGTTGCATTAGCACTTTATAACAAGTTCCCGCAGGTAACATAATACTTTGATGTAAAACCTCACACGTCGTCAATTGTAAGACATTTATATATGTATACTTTGATAATAAATCACAAATACTCTACTTCTACACCGATAAATAACTCCAAAGTATGCATGTCAAGTAATTTTTTATTATAATATTGTGTTACACGCAATTTTGATAAATATAATACGTGCAACAATAGGTACGTTTGATATCTTGCGCACACTTTAATAAATAAATTAATTAATAACATTCATGAAAGTAAAAATATCAAGATTTGAGAATATCAGTACGGATGGGAAAATAGCTTGATTAAAACAACTAGTACCGTTACTGAAATAGTATGTAAAATATCCACACCGTTACCTTTGAAAAACATTTTGAAAGAAACCACATGCACTAGCAACCCATTCAAGCGATGTGCCACTTTACTTTATACAAATTTACGCTCGTTGCACGTCACATTTTCGTTGAAATAAGCGAGAAAAAAATGTGCAATGCGCCATCGCAGTTCTATAAATATCCGAGGCACATACAGTGTGCTGCAGTCGGTTCACCAAAAATGCGCCAAACCATAAATACTAAAACGAATCTTTCAGACGCGTGTTGCGCCGCCGCGCCTAAAATAAAAACTCTTTAAATTTTTCGCTATAACGCGCGCACAAGAACCTTTGACTCGCATATGCGCACTTTTCAACAATTTGTTTCGTGTGCCTACACGTTGAATTAAAGGAAATGTATAAAAAAGATAGAACCTACGACGGAATAGCGTATGTAGGAAAAACGCGCATATAGACATATACGTGCACGTCTCTTAACCCATATTTAACATTGAAACGCCCCCGCATTTTCGCTCAACACAAAATCGAGGGAAAAACAGTTAGTGCTCGCGTTCGCGCCTATACCATTTTCCAGCCTACACGTTCCCATTCCATCTCTTCCTATTTTTCGCAAGCCTCGCGAAAACAGTTCTCATTCGCACGGGCGCGCATTCAAATTTTCCTACATACGGTTTTTTTCATTTACCGATTTTCCTATATTCGCGCTCTCTTTTCGCGAATATACACTTTTCACAAATTCGTTCACATGTACGCGGATAGAGCATACTCGTTTCAGGCACACACCTTAGACTTTTTCGCTCGCTCGGGGCTCCGTTCTATTCGAATTTTTCGCATTTATCTTGTTCGTACGTTTCACGACGCGAATGAGACGACGGCGCGGCTGTGTCCCAACGAGCCACGTGCGTAACGCACCTTTTTGTGTGGCTGTCAGCGCGCGATATTCAACGCGTGCGCGCAGCTTCTTCTTCTGCGTTATTACAGGCGAAATAATTGTCGCTCGGGACTTTCTACCAACGCGGTTTGTTGCATGTCACGCGCTGTAATTGACTGATTAAGTTCAATCGTAAACATCGGCGAGCGCGACGGCCGTAGGTGTTCGCCCACGAGTAATTAGGCTCCGCGCACGAATGAAGAATGGAAAAATGCCGCAATACGCGTGCTTCGGAACGAAGGAGCTACCGTTCGCTTGCTGCCTTGTCATTTTCGGCCGGGGCTACCGCGCGTAATATCGTACATTAAAATGTCGTCTTCGTATAGAGCAGTGACGCTGCCGCGGCCGACAAAGCGATGAGTTTATATAACGCGCGCGAGCTACCGAGTTGACTTTCTTTTAGCTCGGAAACGCGCGCGGTTTGTATCGGCTCCCGAGGACAACGCAATTGCTGTCAAATCATCTTGTCAATCGATGTTTTTCGCCGTTAATGCCAGGGACCGGGTGACGGAGCGGCATGACTTCGTAATTGAATTACTCTAATTACATGTTTAACGTGTTGAGAATATCCTACGTTACAGTGATAACTATACGTAATTTTTTGCGGGTTAAGTAATTTGGTTTTAATAATGATGTGAATTCTTTAATGATATACTTATTTTTTTTTTATCTAAATTACGGGTTCGCTATAAATTTCTCAATTGTGTAATTATAGGTTTAATTTTTATGGCTCGTCGTTGCATTAGGAGATTAATATTGAAATGAATTTCGAAATTACGAAAAATCCATAATCAAAGATTATATAATAAAATATATTTTTAATTATCTCTCAATCTTGAGTAATTTGAGAATATGTATCGAAAAATTGAATAACTATTAGAAAATATGAAAAATTAAGAAAATTAAAACAGTTTATTTTCACAGTTTTCTATGAATTTTTAGGAATCATTGAATGTTTTCATGGTTCTTCGGAATATGTTTATTATTTCATTCATAATATAATTTTCATTGCCATCTCTCATGGAACCACTTAATTTTGAAGCTGAGTTAAGGATCCTTCGGAGCTATAGTAAAATTATACATTTCATTGCTCATGCATACATAGCGAGAAAAGTGTTTTATAAATTCATGCTTTTGAAAACAAAAATGAAAGTTAACAATGGGTACATTGTGATAAAAACAGGTCTTATATTATAGGCGGTTCCGAACGAATGTAAATTCACGATTTCAAAGTTATTCTATATAGTATTTTTTTTTTTAAATGGAAGCGTCACCTGTGCTGACGTAAAAGTTATTCTTAACATCCAAATATATAATCATAGAATTAATTTAGATTTTATTTTAACTTTAAATTTCTTTATCGTCGGTGACTGAAATAAAAGTCAGATAATTTATTGAATAGTCTGGAAAAATATCTTTAAATAAAGTGCCCTTTAACTGTAATCGTGTCAGTTATATCACATAAAATGAATTATAAGTAAAATTTAACAGTGCATTAAACCAAACTTTGTATAAAGTATTTCTGTTTGAGAAAATGATCTATATACATTAATAAATTTCTATCTTGTATAATTCATGATTCTTATTTCAGTTCGAGATACTTTCTTTTCTCACAAAATAAATTACTAATGATATAGGAATATATAAGTAAGTAAATTCGTTGAATACCAAATTAAGGAAAAAGAATACGTAATAAGACGTCGCATACAAGTGTTACATTTAAAAGAAAAAAATCTCGCTTCTTTTCTTATTCATTTCTATATACAAATCAAGCTTTTATCATCTCCAATCTTAGGAGCCAATCTAATTTAACGAGTCAGAAGGCAAAATATCTTTCATCGCTTAGGGAGAAAACGCAGGAGAATGGGTCATTATCGCAGCGCATTATGCAGTGAGGAAAAAATACCGTATACAAAGAGTTAGGCATGCTTCACCAAAGGCTCACAATGCAGGGAAACATCCTACTGATGATTATCTCTTGCAACGAAAATTCAACCGGCACGGAAAAAAATGTTTTCTTCCAGAAATTTTGGGGTGATGATTTTTGACACTCAGGAACCATAATTTAATAAAGTTATGAATATAATTAAGGTAGGCATCATTAAAAAGAATTTCATTATGACTTTATGTTATCATAGAATTTAAATACGTATATTTCAGAATAAAATATCAGTCTCAGAATTAATGTACTTTAAACAATTAATTTTGAATAGCACTTGTATTTTTTATTTTTCGTTAAAAGTATGATCTTTTTTTTTGTTAAAAAGTAGAATAATTATACTTTATACGTTTGAATTTTAACATTGAAATTCATTTTTTCATTTGAATATAAATATTAATTGAATATAAGAGGTAAGTGTATGCTAATACTTGAATATTTTCAATATTCACAAAACGCCTATCTTTATGAGCTCTTTATTATGGTAATGACATTTGAAGTTAATTCCCAAGCGACTCTTCATTTCGTCTTAAAAGCCAGACGGAGGGCTATATTGGTTTTAAAGAGGCGTCTTTAAGCGGCTTTCGGCCGGCCCAGGGACAAAAATTATTCCTTTTTACTTCAAAGGCCCGTGAGTAGTGTGCGGGTAAATAAAGAAGCGCGGTGGCGTGCGCGTGCGCGGTGCGCGCAGAGAGGACCACGCGGGAGCCGCGCGCAAAAAGAGGCAAAAGCAGCAGGAGGAAAGAGAAAAACGCGTCCCGCGGTAGCTTCGCAGTGTATATAACTGCGCTCTGGGCGCGCCTGCCGCCTGTGCTGCCGGTAATAATGGGGTTGTCCGAAACAGAGAAAAGAACGCGCGCGAAACACTCAGCCGCGTGTCACAGTCTTTCTGTCAAAGCAGATTAAGCAAATGGCCGTGGCGCGACGAACGTGTGCATGCGTATGTATACGTATATATACGCGAAAAGGGGCATGGGAAGAATGGGGGAAGGAGAAAGAGAGAGAAGGACGACGCGCTTTTTCGGCGTGCGTGTTTACTCGCATGCGTACCAGGTGTTGCTCCTGCGCGGGGCGCAATCCGAATCGCCTTTTTATCGGGCCGCGCGGGCGCGCGCATTCCAATTGGTCTGTGCTCGCCGACGACGACGACGAAGACGACGAATGCGCCGTGGAAAAAAGAATGCGGTGTGATCGTCCGGGCAACGCGTACGTGTGCGCGATCACCGTTCGTCTAAAGCCGCCGGCGCGTCGTGTATTTTCGCTGGATTGCAGTGGGAATAAAAATTACTCCTTCTTGTTAAACGTACAAGATAAGGCCGCGTGTAAAATCTTGATCCTTGAATGTTTCGACTCGGAGTGGATTCTTGCATGCGAATTAATAGAATGCTTTGTTCTGCTTTTAATACAATGTATACACTTCGATCAATAAAACCATTTCATTTTAGTTATTAGAATAGATTAGAATAAGCTACGTAAATATAATTTTGAAGAAGAAAATATAAAAAAAAGCCTTAAGTTAAGTATATATTTTTACAATTTTCTGTATACTTGAAACCGTCAGAATCTTTAAAGAAATAAACATTTTCTAATTTCTAAATCGCAAAATGAAGGTTCGTTACCATTAGTTTCGTCTTCTGCTTTCAAACTTTGTGGGGGGCGTTCTATATAGACTAAAATGTCCGAAGAGTAAACAAAAGACTTGTATGACATTTTCTTACAAAATTTTAATCTTTGAAAAGATATATCATAAAAACATTTATAATTATTCCTCATTTTTCTAGCAGAGAAATAGAGTGGATATTGTCTAACCCATTTGTTCATAAAGATTTGCAGAAAAATATTTACTAAGAATCGATAAAATCACTTTAAGAGCACCATCCTAACATTTAATCATATTACAGCATGAACAATTTCAGTACTAAAATTATTATCAACTTTTTTTCTGTTTATCATCCACAATATCATTTCCAGTTGTCCATCTCCACATTGAGATCGATAAAACTATAATTACAGAGAGGGAGATGCAGTTAACTCGATTGGCAATATTCCGCGTGTCTATACATATGAAGATTGAAAACTCGCGGGTTGTCGCCTTTTTTGCCGTGCATCGGACGTGGGCATCACGAAAGCCTATGATCGCGCGCGGGATGTTCGCGCATCGCTACCGTTAATTGCTTTCCGAGCAGCGTCGGCGCGACGCGTGCGGCGACTCATTTCGCGGGATAATGCAATACATTCGGCCGGCTCATATCGTACGTCTACGCACGTAACCTATCCACCGTGTGCGCAATAATCCGGCGGAGCGGCTGTCTCGCGGTCGCTAGCCGTCGCAAAATTCAACGACAATGGCGAGCGCGCGCACGGAGCGGAGCTTTGATTGCGCAATATCTTTCCCACTCATTTTTTCCTACCCCCGCGGGCGGCTCGCGCGCGGGCTTATATTGCACGGGCGGACGACGGCTCGATGGCTTTTTGCAATTAAAACGGTTGTTTAACGATTTGCCCCGCGATTTCACGCAGTACACACACATATATAGTGGATTGCGCGCACTCTGGATTGCAAACTTCAAGGGCTGCGAATTCGCAGACACGGCTGAGTGACTTTTTTTCCCCCGCGGATCGCACTGAGGGTCGTGAAAATGACATCTTGATTGGTCTATGAAATGTAATAGGAATATATGGAAAAAATTCGATACGTGTTATATTGGTGTGTGAAGCAATTCTAGAGCTGAGACTTCTATTTATCGCGCGCTCAATCTCATTTCGAATTTAATTGCGCCAC
The DNA here is from genome assembly GCA_900474315.1 of Torymus auratus. Classification (NCBI taxonomy): domain Eukaryota; kingdom Metazoa; phylum Arthropoda; class Insecta; order Hymenoptera; family Torymidae; genus Torymus; species Torymus auratus. Next base: position 23,971 of record UXGD01002206.1, read on the forward strand.
GGGCGGCGTAAATCACATTGATTTACATCGCGTATATTATTATTTGTTAAAAGAAATAGCAATCAGAAAAGTCTATTAAATTACCATTACAGACCTAATTTGTTCGAAGTAAAAATAAAAGGTTTATATGCAGCTCCAATCCCCCCGAAAATTTCAAACGATCACGTATTATAGAAGCAGCGCATGCGCAGAAAAAGGCACTTAAATATTCACGCAATTTCTTAATTATATCCAGCCCACGAGATTCCCATTCAATCAAATCAAGCGCATCAGCATTTACGGGCGCGCAATTTTTTATCCCCCCCTCTGGCTTCCAGGGTGCGCGCAAGAAGCCGGGCGCATCAGGCGATCGATCGATCGGTCGCTCGCTCGCCCGACCGCGGCGAACCGTCATCGATTAACGAATAGGGCGCACGCACCACTGCGCGCAATAATGATAATCCGAGAGCGGCGCGGCATAACCGCATCGCGGTTTCTTGCGGCTATGGCGGACGCGTGCCATGTAAGGCGCACATTTTCGAGGGTCGTTAATTAATTAAGGAGGCCCGCGTGCCCGTCAAGGCAAAAGCCGGCAGCGAGCGCGCTGACCCGCTAACTGGTCTTCCGCCGGGATGGCTCCGCGTCCCTCTCTCTCTCTCTTTCGTCTGTCAACTCCTTCGTCAATTCGGCCGCCTCTGTCTCTTTTTCTCCGACTGATTCTTGCTCTCTCTTGCGCTTTCTTTTTCTGCGCTCTCGGCATCTCTCTCTTTCATATTCGTCTCTCTCGCGCTGGCGCTGCGCGATTCCGTTGAAGCCGCTCGTCCGTCAAAGCTCGGGGCTGCAGCAGAGCCTTCCACTCTCCGCGCTGCTCGGCGAGCCGGGGAGGCTCGCGCGCCGCGCTAATTCGATTAAATGGTTAATTGCTTAATTTCGTTTAATGCGCTCGGGATCGGGATCTCGCGCTCCGCTGGGCTTCTTCTCTTCCGAGAGCCATCTCTTACTCGCACTCTCGGCCGCCGCTTCTCATTCCTTACCGCACCATCGCGAGATCGTTACTATCCAGCCTCCGAGTCCGTTACTTTTATGTCTCTATTTCCTTTTACCTCTCTTAGATAATATAAACGGTATATAATAAATGCTTTCGAGAGCTGAGCTCGAATTCAAATGAAATTTCGCAAGCGGCGCGCCATTCATTTCGCGTAATGACGGCAAATATCTGCCTCGGAGCTGTATACATGAATCGCCCGTCCGAAATTAAGAGCACGGAATTAATGTGTTTATTACGAATGATCAACACGTTCAATCAGAAAAACGTGCATCGAGCATATTAATATTTGTTAATACACGTGATATTTTAAATTATTATTTTCCTCATATTTTTTTATCTTAATAACTGTGTGCTGTATGAAAATAACATACAATTATAAAATCTTCATTTACCCGTTAAGAAATAAGTTACCAAAAACGCGTACGATGCAAAAAGATGAATTTTTAGTACGAAAAATTCTTTTTATATATTAAACTATTTTGAATTTTGGATTTAAACGGTCCTGCTGTCCAAGGTATGTCAAAGGTGGTTTAAATGACAACGACGTAGATAGATTAGTCGACGTTTCGAGTTTTTTTTATTAAACTCCTTTTCAAGACACTAATACAGACAAAATTTAAAATGGATACTTTAATGAAAATTGTTGCTGACAATTAAAACTTGAGTTTTTTACAAAATAACGAAACGAACTTACAAGATATTACTTAGGTGGTCACATCAGTAACACTTTTATAGTTTTACATCCTAACTAAATAATATTTTATATTTCGTTATTGAAATCTATTACTACCTGTATAACCGTCGAAAATACCTATTTCATCATAGGTATATATTCTAAGCATCAAATATCTTTTTAACGAGCATTCGGATAGAAAATTCGATCAAATAACGTACTCTGAAAAGGATTTTTATAAAAGTAAATGACGTGTTTCCCGGAGAGTAGTCGAGATCTACATTTTTTTAGGCTCATTGGCTGTCGCTTTTCGTGTCGATCAGAGTGCACTTGTGGCACACATCTACATAGGTATACGTAACAGCCGGCACGCGAGTATATAATATGCGAGGAGCAGACCACGCTTGTGCTCGGCAGAGAACCTGTCGCTTGCGCTCTTTAAAAGCGGATCGAGAACGAGAGAGTAGCCGGGACGCGAACGCGTGCTCCCGAAAATTCGAGGTCGATGGCCGAGCGATCCCCGAAAGAAAGAAATCGCGGGCATAATTAGCGAATGATTGATCGATGCGCGTCGCTCTCGCGGTAGCTATGCATATATACGCACGCGCGATTCATTCGCTCCCTCCTACTCCTCTTTTCTTTCGTGCAGCTCCGATTGCTTTCAACGCGCGCATATCCTTTTAGCGTCTCATTCGCTCTTTATCTTTTGCATTTCTCGTAAAAAAACGACGATTCTTCATACGAACAGGGCTTATTTTTTAATTTAATTAAAATTTCTGCCTTGTAGATGGAGCTAATAAGCATGTGTCATTATAATCATGTCCAGAAGTTAATAAAAGTTTTTGTCACTGTGTTTTACAATTTTTTATCGCGTGTCTTAATTATGCGAATCCACCTTTTTTGTAAGGCTTAATTTTCTTCATACTTTCAGGGTTCAAGAATATTTTGAGTATACATTTTTCCAGCAATGTTTTTAAGTTGCCAAATCATTTGCCTTATACCTATCGTCTTTTAAATAAGTACAAATATACAGTAATTTTAAAATAGTTTCAAGCAAGATTGATGGGATCTAAAAACACTTTCAAGATAATCTATTTGATGTATAAATATAACATTCCTAAAATTGTTCAAGTTTTTTGAAGAATGCACTTTTTACCGCGATATTTTATAGTTTTCTTTAGTTTATTTCAAGTTGATCCCGTAGTCAGTAAATACAAGACGTGGACACGAGAGAGACAGTGAAACTCGACGTATGCACGTTTAACGAGACGAATATTCGAAAGACAGAATGCACTCACACGTCTCGTTATACGTACAGACGCTTTTTCATCGGCCACAGCGAAACCTCGAGCCTAACAACATTCTACCTCTTTTTCTCATTCTATCTCATACCTTAACTGATCCAGAGCTCGCCGTGCTTTCAGTCACATTTAAGAACGAAATAAGTATAAAATAGTGTGCCAGCAATTGTTTTAATAAGTAAACGTTAATTTGAAATTAATAATCAATAATTTTTTAGAAGAAATGAATTTTAAAAACTACCAAATTATAGAAACATACCTATACTGTAAATTACACAACGCAATTCTTTTCTACATAGTATTATTTTTTCGTTTATAACAAAGAAATATCGATTATTCAATTTAAAATGCTAATATTCATAAAGTGGACAAATCTGAATATGATTATATTTTTTTCTAGCTGGCTAAAAATTAAGAAACAAACAGAACTATACCTTGTCAAACAATATTATAAGTAATAAGGCTTATCTTTTTACAATTGTAATACGTAATGGTTATTATGCTATATAAGATGTATATGATGGCCAAGAATGAAGATGAATTATGTAAAGAAATTTGTGAAAAACTACAGGCTAAATTCTACGGCTTGACTATCATATATATGGGCATATCTCTAGAACTCATTTTTTCAAGTAATTTATTGCTGCTATTAAAATATCGTGCTAAGCACATAAACGAGACATGGTGGCGAATCTTC
>UXGD01002207.1:0-27667 GCA_900474315.1 Torymus auratus
TTTATACCACGATCGCCGAAAAATCATATCAAAGTTGTGATTTTGAGATTAGAGTGATATATAAAGTATTTTCAAATATATGAAAATTTATGAAAAATCCCGTAGAATATGTACGTCGAATAATCCTACAAATGTTCACTTGGAAAATGAAAAGACGAATGCTATAAAAATATTATTACTAAATCTTTTGCAGTTTTAGTATCTGTCTTCTAATACAAGAACTTATACATTCCATCTGTTCGGATACTAAACTATCTACGCAAACCCTACTTCAAATTGAAAGTACCCCCACCAGCAGTAGCGCAGGATCCGCGATAAACAGACACTCTACGTTTTCTCTCTCTTTCTCTCTTTCTCAAAAACAGAAATGATAATATGGAAGCCGCGGAGCGAAAAGCAGCAGCGCCGTAAATTTCCATATCCCGCGTCCTCCCTTAGCAGAGGCCACAGTATCATCCCTCTCTTTCTCTCTCTCTTCTCCAACTTTCCCAGCTGTGTCTCTCCCTGCTTCGAGCAATACTCTTTTCACTTCGATATCATGAGCTATTTCACTTTGAAACGAGACAAATGGAATTGCTTCGGCGCCCGGTCTTCGTCTCCCCTTTCGTCAGCTTAAAGTTTATCTGCGCGATCGAGGCCACTTCGACTCCTCCTTCCTCCATCTCTCGTGAAATTAAAATTCCCCGTACTCATATTGCACGGGTCCGAGCTTCCTTTCAGCCGGAACGAACTCTCTCACTCTCTCTATTATATATGTGTATACATCGACGGGTGCGGACCGACTACTATACACTTCCTCCGGGGAGGCAGCTCGTTTTCTGTTTCGTCCCGTCCGATCGCTTTCGTCTGCGTTCGCGTGTGCGTGGGGCTCGCGCTGGTTTTAACGTCCCTACGGATGGGGTTTGATGGGCGCGCATTTTATTGCGGGGAATTTCGCTGTTGGAATGAGCCGCGATGATAGAGCCGGGGTTCGTTTCGTGATGGCATATTCGGATGCTCGAATCCGGTGACATTATGTATATATTGCAGAAGGAAACGTTTTGAATATTCACATGTTATATTTTCTTGGTAAAAATTTTTAATCGTTGGTAAATATTTAACCGCGGTATCTACCATTTTCCTTTTCATCCAGACGGTCGGATGTATTTTTGAAATATTCCTCCTTTTGCGCTCTGCACCGAAGGCCACCGAAGTTATCAAGATTCTACTTTGAAAGTAAGTATAAAATCCGTTCCCACGGGTATTGTCCTTTTTTCCTTCGAGCCAAAGATACATTTTCATCAATGCCACTCTTTTGGCGCAAAAAAGAAAAGGTTTTCATTTCCTCCCGACGAAGCGAATGTATATTAAATCGGAAATTAAATCGATCCGAAAAAGCCTCCCCTCGCACCGTTAGTTTCGAATGAATATATTAAATTGACCGCTTCGAAAAAAGTAGTATAATCACGTACTTTCTCCTGGTTTATAAATTTTTAATGCCGCTTGCTTTGTACTTGTTATGCGAAAAGCCACTTTTCCTTTGACTCGAACATACCCAAACTGGCGGCGACAAAAAACAATGCGACGCGGATCATTAAAATTGACAAGTCTGGCGGACGAGGCGCGCGCAGAGGCAGCACATTCACCGCAGCGCACAGACGATTTCAAAGCGCGCAAAGCGAGTCGAATGCTCGTGGGATAATACTCGCGCTTGATAAAATACTCGAGATAAAAGGTTTTTTGTAAATACTTTTGGGAGCTGAGTCACGTTCGCGCTCGCGCCACGCTGCGGGGCATTAATAACGACTTCGAGAACCGACTTGGTTGTTTGCTTTGTGAAAAAAAAGGAGTTGGAGGGATAGGGGAGTAGTATACTAGTAGTAGTAGCAGTCGTAGTAGTAGTGAAAAAAAGTGGGAAAAAAAACCGAGCGCGAACGACACTCTCTGAAATTTAATGCGTGAATCGACTTTTCGCCTTATGCTATCTCTCTTGCTCTCCCCTCTCCTCTCCATCTCCTTCGCTCCCGAACTGAATTCTCACCTCGCCTGCAACCAATAAATTCTCGACCCTCGCTGCTTATCGCGACGTTAAAGAGAGAATTAAAGAGTCGTAAATTCTTTTTTCGGATCGGCTCAAAGTGCGGGAAATGTCAAATAATGCTATCACTTTAATAGATAACAATTTTTTTTCCGCTACTAAAATGACGCGTAAATTTTCCTTCTCGACGCCGCGAAGCTTGGTATTATATAAATAGAGAGCAACTGCGCAGATGCCCCAACAGTTGCGCAAGTATATGCGTGACCGCGACGCTGCAATTTTGCAATACCCCCCAAGCGCGCATGCCAAAGATGTGTGTAGTGGCAAAAATGTTACATCGCTGATTGCGGCTGCTGAGAGATGCACTCTGTTGCCCGTACCGGCTGCTTGACCATAACTGATGACTTTGATTGGGGCTAATCTGCAATTAGACATGCTGACGTTTCACAAGCGCTCTTGAGAGCAAATCATCCGACAATATATGGGCTCTGCAATGACATGGGAAGTTTCTAATAGGCATCTGAAAATAAAAATGTTAGACGTTTTCGATGATTTATAACATGGCTCGTCCAGTGTAAGGAATAATAAAAGTTTAGTTATATCATTGAAAACGGTTAAAAAAAGGTTAAAAAGTCGGTATTCGAATAATTCGACTTCGTGTTCAGACCTTGTTCTATGAAAAAAAAGAGAACACTCTTCTCATTACGCAAATATGTGATAAGGCTTTATAAATATTGTTAAATAATTATACTTAGATTCGCTTTACCCATCGTAAAATCCGATGCTAAGCTCGTTGAAGCTCATCACAGAGAAAATCCCCTCATAACAAACTTTCACATAAAATTTCACCGCGCACAATGTTGTGGAAATTAAAAGCCCCTATACACGCGTGTAAGTACGAACAGCGAAATCCACCTTTGACTTCAGTATACACCACGTTTATGTAATCAGCTTAATCGTTTCCTGGGATGCGGAATACTGTGGAAACGGCATCTCGTTGTATTATATTCATTCCTGGAAAACCGTGTAATCAAGAAAATTTTGAAAATTGGAAAGCTTCTATGAAAAGTACATATAATCTCCGGGACTTTCAAAGTTAATGCGGAGGTAGCAGATTGGCGGTTGGTACCATCCAATAAGTAAGGAGCTTTTGCAAAATCATGTTTGTTTGTATATTCAAGCTACACCTAAATATGGACTAATGTGAAATTTCTGTGTTAATATAGAGTGGCTTTAACAGAAATTGAACACTCACCAGTCTCGCATACCAGTGAATGAACATTTTCTATCGCGGATGCTGGCCATTGTTTATCAAAATACAGCACAGTCTCTCGATATAGTAAAAAAGTGGATCGATTAGCTCACTTACGAATTTGTGGCTTGTCTAAAGACCGTTAAATTCATTTCATACGTCACTACAAGCGTAACAAATTTCTCTAATACTAATATAATTACTATACTCTAATATAATTACTTTTAATACTTTTAATCCATTTTCAAACCTGTTATTATAGATACTTCAACAGCAATGTACAGATTTGTTTTCTCACATCAAATATTAACATCATGAAAGTTAAAAAAGACAAAACATTGTCAACAAAGTTATAAAAACACCGAATTTTCCCAACATATTTTGCGAATTGAAAAATCAAAAAATAACGGTACAAAACAAAGCCAGAACGCGAGACACCCGCGGGCGATATATAATCGCAACTATCCAGAAATTCGGAAAAAAACAAACAGCACGCGAATGTACGTTATACCTTCATACCTCCACGCGCATCACACAGCCATGCCCAGCTGCAGCTGACCCCTCCATACCGTCGTCACGTCGTCGTCGAAAAAGCTCATCGGACTATTAAATCGGCATCGCATGAAACCGGCGTCAGCTGCGCGCACTCCCGCGAAATCGACGGGAAAAGATTATATTGAGCCACCAACACACACACACACATAGATTATATACAATATATACGCCAACGCATCGCACCTCACCCCCCATACGTCCGGCGGCATCGGCAGCAACATTGCCGCGTCAACGTTTTAATTCGATTAACTTAAAGTTTAATCTGCGAAGTGTGCGGACATACACGCGGGGCGCATCCTACCGTGAATGGCAGCGGCCGTCGCTCTCTCTCTCCCTCTCGTACATGGCGAGGAATATCATCAGAAATCCATAAATGGAAATCCGAGAGCCCGGGAACGCGAATGCGAACACTACGCGAGAGAGGCAGCGGGAGAGAGAGAGAGCGAATGGAAATGCGGACAGATAAATCAAAATCAAGGATCCCATTGAAATGTCTCTCTCTCTCCCTCTCCCTATATAGCGAGATATCTTTGTGAGAGGGGCGACGCGAGCTTCTTTCCCGCTTCGCTTATATATATTATGCGGTGTGTATAAACAGGGCTGTGTGCGACGCCACGGCAATGTATCTTAATGCCTGACTTATTGGATTCATGAGATCTTAACTGCGCGGTCGCGGGAGTATATATGGAGACGCGCATTGTCGCGGGCTCTATATACTTTTCCCCGTGCCGAGATACATCTACATTTTTATACGAAAATTAGAATTTTATATGCAAATTTTGACGGGGATTCGAGTTTGCGTATAAATAAGAGCGCGTGTATTATGGATCGATATATATATACACGCGCGCAAAACTGCGGGCACAAAGGGATGATAAAACAAGTGGCAATCTCGTTGTAAAACTGCGCGACACATTGTTGGTAGATTATGATTTTTCCGCTTTCAATCAACGAGTACGAGTCTGTTCTCTTTTTTTTTCATTGATCTAACGCGTCCGTTATAATTGCAATTCGCCCCTTTGGCGATAGGTGCGGAAACAAGTCGCGGTGATGCGCGTGTATAGGATTTATGATTGACGTCCCGAAAATCAAAGCGAATCAATCATATATAACCATCGCGTTGGCCTTAAATCCATCATCTGTAACTCGGTTGACACGTGTGTGACTACATGCTGTCCGCAATAGCAATAATATTACATACATAAATGTTCAATTAATTAGTTAAATTATACAAATCCTTTCGATCTATAAACTCTTCCTGGGCGCACGATTTGTTTATTCAACCACTCTCTTTTTGTATATACCCTTTTTGGGTGAACGTTGATTAAATTACCCTCGATTTAAAACGAGATAAAGTCGGAAATTGGATTGGATCGAGATAACCGAGGTACCGGCGCGCGGCTACGAAAAAATCGCGCTCGCGCCAAGCGGAGCAGACGAAGAAGAGAAGGTGACGTCTTCTTCTTCTTTCCCTCGACACGGTGAGAGGAAAAAACTCGAGACAATGATTTGCAGATGGCGCACAGGTATATATACACACAGGTGTGTTGCTTCGTGAAAAGAATGAAAGCGCGGGCTGGGTATTTTTCCTCGGAGGATCGATCCAGTTTAGGGGTAAAGGCGAAGCCGCGGTACCCTGCGCGCGAAAAGTACCCTTCTCTTTCTTTCTCTCTCTCTCTCTCTCTCTCTCTCTCTTCCTCTCTCGAATGGATTTTAGCAAGCTCCGAGGGGGATTCTCTTTCTCTCTCTCTCTCTTATGCGCGCGGTGTGAAGGCGGCAGTATCCCCCATATCCTCGTCGTCGCCTCGTTCTATTCCCGCGGCTGTTCCTGTGCAAAGCTCTCGCTTATGTGAAAGAGAGGGGGGAAGAAGCAGTTTCTCGTGTTTCACAATCTCGAGTGAAACAATCGAGTGCGGCACGCGTCGTTGTTCCCCTGGGCCGTGGCGGCCGGCCGGATGATGGGAGAAACACGTTATATAGAAGAGGGAGAGAAGCGTGTAGTCTCCGTGGAGAAGGGGTGTGCGGGTCTATCCGCGGCTGGCTTATATTATAGGAAAGACCGAGGATTTGGCTGGGCTCAGAGGAAAAGATGTATTAATTTCAGAAACATTTTGTCTGTGATGTGGATATATATACAATAGTACCGCCTGTATATTATACTGAGGACCGAAAAAGGGATATATTTAGGTATGAAAAATGTGCAAAAAATATGTAGCATTTTTCTTTTTACCTATATCTATAATGAAAAACAGATATGAGTTATTTTCAAGCGCTACTGATGCACCATTCGTTAAACGCGGGGATGAAAGAAGCGGAAAGCTTTTCCTGGAATGTTATAAGGAGGAATTTACTTTACAGCGCGGAATCCAGAATATTCAAATAGTGAATAAGAAAATTTTTCATATTGTGCAGCGGCAGTAAAACGTGAGCTCTCGCCAAAGAACGCCCGGATATGTAAGTATCGTACTGATATTATATCGAATATACACTTTTTCAATTCATAATCTTAAAATGGGTAATGGAATTGGCAGAACATATTAATGGGAGAAGAGCGATATAGATCTACAAATCTAATTCCAGCCTGTGCGAACGATATACATATGTATATACGCATAGATATATATGTATAACACAATTTCAGCCAATTTTTCTTCACAGTCTCGCACTTTTTCTTTCTCGACATTCCGTCACCACCACCACGTTGTTTTTCTCCTGTCCACTTCTTTTTTCAACGATGCACTCCAGTCTCTCTTTTTCTCCCTTCTATATATATTATATGCCTATATACCTATCGCTCGCCACGCGAATTCGCTAAATTCTCGTTCTTCTCGTTTGACGAATATAAAAAAAAAGCCAATAATTGACTCTTTCTCCCTCTCCCTCTCTCTCTCTCTTTCTCCCTTCTTTACCCTCTTTTTTTCGTATCCACATAGAATACGTCTCGATTCCGGACCTCAAACGAGCGGCTTTTTCCGTTTCCCCGCCATGAATATACCCCTAGGGTACCGTGCATAGAGCGCCACGAGAGAGTATATATATGCAGCCGATGCGATTCCGCTCAGCTCTCTCTTGCGTTTTATTATCGACATTATTCCGACTGCTTGATAATTCGCTCGTTATACGTACGACTTTGAGGAGTTATATAATACGCCCGAGCGCGTGCTTCAGAAATGTATGGAAATCGACTTTTGTACGTATAAGCGGCGGTTTGTACTTTGGCTTTTTTAAACATTTTTAAGCGATATTTATTTAAAAAAAAGAAACGATATAAGCGTGAGCGCGCTCGTTATATGTATAAATTTATGTAAATTCAAGATTCGAATATTTGGATGCGGCCGCGTGGACTCGTGTACGGGATGCATTCATTGGTATAGAGCTGGCTCTCTGCGCGCGCACGCGAGCAGCAGCTTTGGGCGCGCTGCTACAAAGAGCATTCGTTATTATTTTCATAAATATGCATTTTTTAACCCAATTTCGCGCAAACAAAACGCTATTGTTATTATATACTTGACGAGGTAGGAATAAATACACAGCGGTAACTGATACTTTTTCAAGAGGAAAAATAAATAGATTCGCCGAGCCAATTTTTAATATATACTTTTTTCGAACAATGGATACTGCAACTTTTCAGCTACGAAAGAATATAATTAAAAATGTAATAGCTTATATTCCCAATTTTGGAAATTATTTCGTATATTTTCATTTACTAATGCAAACGTAATCAAAGCAAATATATAATAAATCTCCAAAACACGCGGATTTTCGTTAATGTACCGTATAATATAATATAAATGAATATTACCCATATTATAATGTTTGACAATATGTTCCAAAAGCACGTATTTAATATTATTATCGTACGAGTAGGAGTACGCATCATCAAAAATGCAGCGTGCATCGCACATACAACACCACATAGGTAGGCTCGCGAGTCAAAGCGACGGATACAACGTATTAGTCTAGTTCCTCGAGACCGCACATCGATAATAGACAATCAGACTGTCGCGAGCGCTCGGCCATGAATCACGCCCCCCCAGCCCCGCGTTTCAATCGTAAAAAAAAAAAGCGCCATCTCTCCAGCAGCAGGCAACCAACGGACCAGCCAACCCTTCAGCCCCGCGCGCACGATGAAGTTATCGCCGGGGCACATATCCGCCGACGCACACAATGCGCGCGGGGAAATTCCGCCTTGTCACCGGGGGCCCCACCTGCATATATAGGCCGCGCGCGCGGTTCGGTGTATAATACCCGCGCGCAGCGCGCCTCCGTCCGTTTCTAAAGGCAGAAGGAGGGGATGGAGAAATATATCGCGGGCGGAAGTTATAAATCACCAGCGAAGCTAGCTACTGTGCTCGAGCGCGCGGAGCCGACCTAGAAACAGCGCGAGAGTGCAAGGGATTCCCCTTTAGCTTCGCTATTTCTCCCGTGCAGCTCGCTCGCTCTTTGTCTCTCGCTCGCTCGCGCGACGTAATTTCATTTTATCTGCTGATAGTTATTATAGGTACACAGCGATTATATCTATACCGAAATTCCTTTCGCCCTGCGTATATAGAAGGGATATAGGCAAGAAGAGCTCCTACTGGACGACGGCTCAGCTACTTATCAGCGCTCGGAATAAATAGGCGAGGTGCGGCGCTATGAGGTACATAAACAACGGAGGCTGCGTACGCCGCGAGCACTAAAAAAGAAAAACCCACCGGCGTTTGTCATTCGTTCTCGGGCTGTGTGTGTGTGTATTTGTAGCGAGCGACGACCTTTATTGCGTGTATAACCGGCGCGAGCGCGCACTTTTTATTGGCTTATTTTTCTTTTAAAGACTCGCGCGCGAGCTTTTATTAGCGCGAGCTTGATTTTTATCAAGCTTTATGGGAATTTACAAGCGCGTTTGCTTATGCAGTGTCGCAGGCGTGCCTTTTTTTCTTTTATATGCTTTTGTTTTGAACGGGGGAATGCGGAGACAGAGACAATGTAGAGAGAGGATTTATGGTCTTTTAATCCTTTCATCGCCAGATTTCCATTCTTAACTGCAATCACAGCACGAGTGTATTATACATGTGCGTAACTCTCAAAAAAGCTTTCCCCAACTCGGTCATAAAAATGACGAGAAAAATTTTTTTTTGAGGCACATCAATTTCAACGATTTTTAGCCTAAATTAAAGCTCTTCTCTTCTATTTTAATCGCTTTTTGTTGAATATTTGTGGGGAGCTTGCTATATTGGTTATAATCATCAGTGCCTACTTTTCGTCCATTTTTCTCGTGTTCAATTTCCATAAGAAAAATATTGATGTGCGGTTAAAACTGTGTCATAAGACCACATTATCCTGGGTTCCAAATTTTTTTTGTCTTTTGTATGATCTATATAGAACAAGCAAAACATTACAGCTGAGGTGTGCCTCAATTTTTTTTTCTATCTTTTTACGACCGAGGTAAGAGAAATTTTTTTGCGTTTTGGCGATCACAGAGTTTTTCTTTGGCGCAATAATAAAATTGAATTCAAACGAATTTGCCGCCTCGCGGATCGGAAGGTATATCTTTAATGAATGCTTTACCTGAATTACCGAAATTCGAGCGACCTCCCTCCCTTCCCTTCGCAATTTCGCTTCACGGACATCAACCTTGAAACACTTTTTGTACCTGCCGAGCGCCCGAGCAAACTTTTCGATAACTAACGTCCGGAACTCACGTACACTCATTCTCAAACTTTCTGCCGCTTTCTCTCTTTCTTTGAGGTGCGCTAGATAAACTTGTTATTCGAGCAAAGTCTTTTACCTTCTCGGAATCCCCCTGCGCACTTTGTCGTGTTGTTAAACATTAATCTTTACCCTCAAGTGTAGACTCATCTTACGTTTTTCGAAATAATAAACACATTGGACCGGGTATTTAAATTGTAACTGGCCACCGGAACGTTAAGTATATGAAAATCTTGAACAAAATCTTTTCCACCCCGACATTTGTGTCCCCTACTTACCCTCTCAAAGGTCCATTCAACACTCACATACGCTGTTTATATACGCATGCGGTTTCATGTGCGTTTCGAAGAAGTCACTATACATCATATGTTTTATAACTGACTTTTCACGTATTTACTGTTAGAGTGGTTTAAAGAATAAATACGACAATAAGAAGTGTCCAATTTTATCAATCACTTTTTTATGCCTCAAGTGTCAGAAGTGAATTAGCCTATTAGTCAACACTGAACAGCTTGTATTTCTGAAGAGTTGGTTCTTAAAATGTTTTTGGTATAAAGACAGGACCGAATTTTAACCATCATAATTTCTACCACCTCTCCAGAGAGAGATGTTATAAAAAGCTTCTTCAAAAAGCTCCTATTTGAAATGTGAACAATTTTCTCTTCAAAAATTCGATGTGAAATAACATTTTCTTTTTCCATAATTAAAAAATATTCATTCCACTAAAAGTTATACTACTTTGAAATTAAGTACGCAAATTTAAATCTGTTGTTTTATTATTTATTATTGCAGTAATGCAGTACATATACTTTGTTTAAGATACTATAAACTTTGAAGGAATTAATATTCTTTAACTATGAAAAGATCAAATGAAGGCTCGTCTTATTTAGCTTTATTTTTCTTTTTGGTATTTCATATATTTTTCAATACGTTAGTCTGCACTACTGCGCGCAGAATAAAACATATCTCAATGTTTGTGCCAAATCCGTGATCTAAAGATGAAAGCCTGTTCTTGCAAGTACCATTCTCAAGAACTACTTACTTGCAAGTTCAGAAATCTGGAACAAGCGGTACCTAGATATAAAAGAATATTGTATTCAATAGCAGGGACCTCGATGAAAAATGACCGAAATTTTAGTTCTTCTTAAATAATGTTTACACAACTCGTACTTCAATCTATTTTCCTGTTCGCAAATGGATAGAAGCACTGCTAGCTTCAAAGTCCATAAAATACAAAATTAAAAGTTAAATTTGTAAAACTAGAAAGGCATTTGTGACAAAAAAAAACCTTAGGTGTCGAATAGTAAACTAATTTCATCTGAACAGAAGATAGAGTATCTAGCTTTTTTGGTTATATAGCACATTTTCCATTTAAATTAGAGTGAGAGTACATGGGTAACTAAACCTGGTGATCTTCTCAACGCGTCCGTACATAACTGTTACATACGGCATTGTTGTTCAGTCGCCGTGATGATAAATATTACAACGGGCACGGACACGCAAAAAAAACAGAAATTCCGCGCCACCGCTCATCTCAGCCGAAAAAGATCGTGACGATTTCGCGTCCACATATATATTTCATGCTTACGACTTTTATCCCGCATTATCTAAATCTTACTAAAGAGGAAATTGTGCGTTATGGCCGGGTTCCTCTCTCTCTCTCGCGCGCGCTCGCGCTTACATTTATCCGCGCGTGAAAAACGAGGGACAGTAGCGGAAGTGTAACAAATAATTCCTTACCCGTATAAAGCTCTGTGTATGCGCACGCTCGTGTTTTACGCGTTCATATATTATTCGCTGCGCGTGGGCGGCACAGAGATAGAAAGAGAGAGAGAGGAGAGAGAGATGCGAATAAAAACGTCAGCGTTAATAAACACGAGGGACAAAAAATACGCATCTAAATCTCTCGCGAACTCGCGTTTAATTAACACTTCGATGCGCGATTTTCTCTCCCTCTGTCCTTTGCAGCTAGTGCGGCGCTCGGTATATCGCGCCGAAGTTAAAGGTTCGGACGACGGGGAGCTGCGGAGTATATAGTAGCCCCCTTTGGACGTGTCAACGCCAGCTGCAAAGCCGACGTGCCAACGCAGCTCTGTGTGTGATAATTACTCGCGTGCTACGTTATTTCCAGCGAATTTTGCGATTTTGTATCTCTATTAAGGTATACTGCAACGCGAATGCACTTGCTACACTGTGATGGGACAAACGAAGAATAAAGGAGGACCTGGTTGTTAGAAGTGAGGAAGTTTTGCGAGATATTACACGTTGGAGTAGGGGAGACCAAGTCTAATTAGCTTTTTACATTTTATTATTTCTTTTTATTTTTACAAAAAACTATAAATTTATTGAACAAAAATTTTTCAATATTTTAAAGTACTACATCGAGAGAATTTTCATGATTTTTTTTTCAAACTTGTAGGATGAACTCAATAAAACTTTAATCATAATGAAATAAATTTAAATATGATTCTACATAAAATTGTTACATTTTTACACTGAAAAGTTTTATATAACATCGTCTCTAAAGCTCCATAGTAAATAAATAAAATGCACAATAGTTTTAGAATTTTAATAGTTTTTCGTAAAAAGCTTTAGAATATTTTTGTCAGGCATTATTCTGACTAAAAATGTTTTTATTATTTGCTTTTAAGTATAGCGATATGAATATTACATACTGTTATACATATATAAACGTATTTTTTGACGCTCTCTTGATAGGCGGTCTTAGTTTTGCTATATCTCAACATTTTTCAAAGATAGAAATTTAGCAAGTTATAGTACTCCATGCATATTCTTTATTATTATAATATAAAAGAAAAATAAATAGTCGTAAAATTATAAAAAATCAATTATTATATATAATTATTAAGTGAAAATATAGATAATCATAATTTTATAAAGAATTATTCGATGTTTTGTAAAACGGAAAATTAGCTCCGACATATAAGAAAATTTTCAAACTTGCGTTTTTCCATACGGCGTACAATGCTTTCCGACTGAAACTTAAAACAAATATTCCTGATTCCATTTTACATTACAGACATCAACAGCCTTGACTTCTGTTATTTCAACTTGCCCCGGTCTCCCCTACTTTAATGTACCCAGGTCTGTTAAAACTCGATTTGGATTGCTATAGAGTATATGTGTGCGATGCTGGTAATAACGTGATAAATAAATACTCTGTAATTACCAATCAGATATGAACATGAATCATTGATACACGTTAATAATATGTACATAATAAGTACGGTTCTAAACTCGTCTACTCGTCTCGTTTGTGTATACATATATAGGTACCATTTTATGTACAGATTCAGTTCCATATTTAATTTACTGTTTGCAAGTGAACTTGCAATTGTGAATATAATTGTGTAATAATTAATTATTCAGTTCGGAAAGTTTATACAATTTTAATGACCAACGATGTGAATAGTAAAATCATACATGTTTTCGATACAGCAAATTAATATATGTAAAATGTTTAAAGTCCATTATGAGTATCAGAGTTACGTATATTATTTTTTGAAAATTAATGTAGCATCAACTACAACGTTTTCAGTTTAAATAAGAATATAGTTTCAAAAAGCCATTCACCACTATGGCAGTTTAACCGCGCGCGGTTTTCCTCGGCAACCCATATCCATCATGTGATATATGTGAGAATCCCATTCCCCACTCGTATATATAAAACTACATTCAAAACTTGCAAAAGCGAATCAGAATTGAAGAAAAAGAAATCCAGACTGTTTCGCAAACTGGCGAACTGCATTTTCTCCAAATGCCATCGCTCGAAGCCCTCCAGCCATAAATACGTCGAGGCTATATAACAAGACAGAGACACACGCACACATGCACACACACCACGTAGACGACCATCGATTTTCATAAACGACATCGCGGAGCGCGCTACAGCGACGTAAAAAGGGACTCGAGTCGATTATTAGAGCGAATCGACTGTAAAACTTTTGCAATGTCCATGCATACACGCGCGCATAGCATAGCAACGTCGTGGAACTTTATAGTGCGTAGTCAAATCACCATTGCCCCGTCCCTTCCTTTCCCCCGGTATACATCTATACATATAACACGCGCAGACGCTTCGAAAATTGAAAATCCAACAGTATTTCTGCTCCCGCGAGAGGATAATAAAGAAGAAAGAAAATAAAGCGGAAATTACGCAGCTGAGAGTATATAGTCTCTCTCTCTCGCTCTCCCTCGCTCGCAGTCGGGATGATTCCGCTATAGCGCGCGCAAGAGCCCGAAACATGCGCCTGCCGTGATTTGTTTGTCTTCCAGACGTTAATGGCGCAGCTCGCCTGAAAGTGTTTCCACTCCCCCCGGCTAAATGTACATCGAATAGTACGGAAGAAACGAGAGGTGGGGGAGGAGCAGGGGAAAGGTAGGTTGCCTAGTATGTACTAGTAGTAAGTAGTCTGCGCCGCGCGAACTCGCGAGACTCGAACTATATCCTCCAACGCAGCTCTCTCTCTCTCCCGTTGGTAATAGCTTCGACACCGGCGGCGCACATATAGCGAAACTTAGCCGAGGCTTGCAGCAGCAGCCATAATACTCCTCTCGAGTGTAGGTATATACGCACGCACACACCCTATAGATATACTTGATGTACATAATGCGAGCGTGTATTCGCGACGGAGTCTCGCCTCTTTATTTCCGCTCCATTATCCCTTCTTCCCCCCCCCTCTCTCTGCGGCTTCATCCTTTCCAATCAAGTGGAATGAATCTTTATTTACGCTTCTCCCGCGACCGATCCTGCGCGCCCGCGCTCTAATTCCAGTGTAGGACGCACACTGTGCGCCGCCTGCACAGTACATATACCTTATACCTATACTATCCCGCTTTTTCGAGAAAGAGAAGAAGCTGCGCGCGCGCGCTCGAGAAATTACGGGACACGCGAGCGCGCGCGGAAAGAGAGGAGGAGGGTAATCGGATCGCCGAGCGAGTGCCGCCTCTAATTAGCTACCGTATACTTTTCGAGGATAAGAAGGCGTGAAATTAGAAAGGGATTCGGTCGCGCACAGAAGCCACGGGAGTATAGGGTGAGAGGGGGTGAAAAGAAATTTTATAATTTTATATTCACGAATTTTAACGGATGGTCGGGGTGATTTTTTGTTCAGTATAGAGCGCCGGTTGAAGCGCTATAGATGCTCTTATTAACGCGCGCTGCTGCTCGTAAATTAGTATGGGTAATATGAGCGAAGGTGAGATAACAGGTACATATATTATATACTCACGCTGGCATGTGTCAATCGATTTTACAGAATTTCGTACGCATATTAAATATCATGAATTTTCAAAATTATATGAATGAATTTTTCAGTAATTGCGCGTGCCATTATATTATATTTTCTTAACGCATTTTAATTAAATTATGATGATAACGTGGTTTGAATTTCACACAATTATCTCTGTGCTTAAAATTATGAAACGTTCCTTCGCATAATATAAAGGCTTCAAGCGTACAGTTCAAAAAATTATTTCCATGCGAAAAGTACCTCTACACATATATCGCACATTCTATACACGGAGTTAAATTAAAATAATTCATTTTCATGAAATTGCGTTATTATAATAAAACGCTATTCATAATAACGCTATTCATAATAATTGCGCTTCGTGAACTCCATTACGCTCAAACCCGATTCCGAAACCAAAAACTTTCAAAAACACGGTTTCCCCGCAGAGAGCTTCCAATGTTGTTAACAAACACGGTCGCACACACACACCGCAGTTACGCGTTGGAAAATAGCTTCACTCGTTTATCCATTCCTCTCAAACATTCGCAAAAATATAATTGCGACGCGCGCGACAGGTTGCATAACAGCACACAGGCAAGTCTGCGTCAAAATTGCGCGGATAGCGTTTCGCTCAAAGACGAAAAGAAAGTCCTCGACCCCGCAGGCACGCGCGGGATGCAATTTTACGCCCTCGCACATAGCGCCGATTCGTCACAGCAGTGCGTGCAGTGTATATACCCACTATATATACATAGATGCGCACACCCAAGGGCTGTTGGCCCGGCCATAAAAGCCGAATAACGAACTTGATACATGTTATAGACTGCACGCGTGCGTATGCAGCGGCATGCAAACAGTAGCGTTATAGGCGCTGAATATCTGTGTGTATAGGTATATATAAAGTTAAAGTCGAACGTTTTTCAACAAGGCCCTTCCTCAGTCGCATGATGACTGACACGCAGCTGCATAAATATATATAACCAGACTTTTGTACTATACTCTTCCGATAATAATTGAGAGTATAGGATAGCGAGCTTCGAAACACTCCGAGGCAAGTGCCATTGCGGGCCGCGAAACTTTGCCGTCCCCGCCGACGCTGCTTTATACAAACGTGAATCTTCGCTCGTTCGATTGGAAATCTCTCCTTCTCACCCGGAAACTTTGCGCGCGCGCGTCAATAAATAAATATGGGGCGAGAGAGATCGAGAGTCGAGACGTCGCCGTATAGCGGCAAGTGTCCGGCGCTTCTTTATATATAGGTAAACATCCCGAGAAGACGACGACGAGGCTCTATATTGATTTCACTTGGGGATCGCGCTCGAGTGGCATTTTATCCGCGGCACTCGAGTCGACGACTTATTATTGCGCTCCTTGAGAGAAAGGCAGAGCAGCCGCCGAAATATATACACGCGCAGCGAGGAATACCGTAAGGGGTGTGGCGGGAGCTCGTATACCTATATACACGAGGAGCAAGACGTGCCGAGATTAATCATTTTCCCCACGCACGTCGCGCGCGAGTCTCTGTATATGTGTGAAATTATTCATCGAATAAACGCGCTTCCAGGGGCTTCCGATCCTTGTAAATGCTACCGTTGCAGTATACCCGCACGCTACGGTACTAGATCTGCTTCTCGTCTGTAATAAGGCTTTTGACAGTGGTTCAATGAGAAGTGGGGATAAATGGAGTGGAATGGAATGTTATATAGATTTACAAACGAAGCGAGCGCTTTATTGACATGCCGATTGTACACAAATGAGCTGTGCTTTAATGACGCGTAATTGTATGCGGAAGTGGCAATATATACTATTTATCAAAAGATAGCAGAATGTATTCTATACTCTAATTGCTATAAAACATATTGCATTATATTTTCGCAATATCACATTTCATTTATTTGTAACAAATAACGGAGATTATTGTACCCGAACAATTCAAACTTACAGTTTTATTTCAAGAAAATACAAGTATATATAAAAACAGCAGTTAAATCACCAACAATAAATATGTATATATATATCCAACGTCCGAGTATCCTCGTGAAACCGCTAAATCCTCTCGTCTCGGCAAACTTCCTTCCCCGGTCAAGCAGACGCTGGCGCGCTTGGTGCGATCAGCAGAAGCAAGCGGACTTCTTGGTCGACGGTGGGGCCGCTGCGAGCTGATCGTGGCACCTGAGCAGCTTCTGATGGGGCAAGATCGAGCGGTCAACCGTGGCGTCGATGCGCCGCATCACACGGTCCAGCAGAATGTCCACCGCCCGGGCGACGTTCTGCCCAGTCGCCGCACTCGTCTCCAGGTACACCAGGCTAATCAAGCGGCACACGTTGAGATAGAAAGCCTCGTTCGATTGTGTGTATAATCATGCCACACACCAACGTTGTAAACCTTGCGAACTTGATTCTTTTTACTTTTATGTATCGCATATATATGTATGGTTTAAACTAAGAAATAGTGACGTACGTTTCGAATCGAACAATCTTTCATTTCGTGTATTTTGACGCTTATCTTTAAGCTTTGACACGATTTGTAAGTTCTCATGATTGAAAGGAACAAATATGAGATTGTTTTTTCTTGTTTAATACAGTAATTTTTTAAATAATAACGCTTACATCGAAAAAAACGCTAAAAGTAGAAAAATCAAGTCCGGAAGGTGTCTGTAGAAAAGTATTTTGATGATTTGAGCTTAGGAAAATTTGTTTAATTTTGATATGTATTTTCTCATATATAAATACGCAAAATGTATAAAGCGTGCATTGTAAAGAATCAGAAGGAAATTAATTAATTGAAAAGCATAGCTTTTTACGTTTCTGTAAACCGCACATTATTAAAATTTCATTTTTATTTGCGTTACACCGAACGAACCATGATAAAGAAAAGTAAACTTCTCACTAATTATGTATGCCGTATTCATCAATTGAATGCAAATGTTTATTTATCATCAGAAAGTATATTCTCCGTAATATAAATTTAATTTCAACATATTTACCAGATGTTAAATATAATCATCTTTCATTCAGTAATTTCAGTACGAAAATACACGCACTTTGTCTTGTAAAATTGTTAAATATATATAGCTCATTGAAATATTCTGATATTTAGTATAATAGTAATTAAAACTGAATTCGATCTCTCAATCGACCAGACAGCAGCCATAAACAAGCTTTTTGACCGATATTATCACGAAGCCATCGACCTGCGACCGCATTTTCATCGGTACCCTAATTTACCGGTTGGCTATACCGACGGTGCATTAGCGAGTGCGTATATGCGAGCAATCCTTTTCGCGCTTAGAATTAAGGGCTTCGGCTGCGGATTCCGACGCTCTACCTGGGTTAGTATACACGCATACGTGTGCACGCGCGCGCGTACGTGTCGTCTAATGCGAAGCGGCGATCAATAAATCACATATTGATTAAATTCGAATTCACGTTCGTGTGTTCAGGCCTATAGGCCGTAGCGTGCGCGTGGTGCGATGCATCCGCGCGTGCAAGCCGCAGTAAATTACGTTCTGATTAAATTTGATTTTGAGTAGACCAATAGTTTCATCCCCTCGACGTGTATCCTTGCGCGCATTAGAAATAACACTATGTAAATTCGAAAGGTTATTGCAATAAAATTCAGTCGTAATCGTAAACTCGCGAGAATATTCCCATGTTATACTGGATGTAGATACATATTGCGTGTTGTTATATTTTTTATTATATACGTGAGTGTTTGAAATTCAAGACATATACTTGCTGTCGTATGTACAGAAAGTAACGGCGAAAATTCATTCCATTCTGATTCTCGTGCAATTGAATGTTATACGCAGCTCTGCGGGCGTGCATGTATGTTATAATACCTACTTGTACTTCTCGGCGAACTCGCGAGCCATCTGCTCGCTAATTACGCGCCTGCCCTCGAGATCCGATTTGTTGCCGCAAAGAATTATGTCGGGCTCCTCGCAGTAGGCGTTCATCTACATACATATACGAACATTTCAGGGCACAGAATTAGCGTCTCGCTCTCTCGCCCTCTCCAACTGGATTTTTCTCCCTTATTTTTCCCGTCTGCGCATGAAAATCCTCGAATGGCGAGAAATTACGTTAAGCCGGAACGAGTCTTTTTGAGCGCTCGCGAGGAGGAGGAGAGGGCGAACACCCTTTTGGCCTTTCCGGGCACGTATTAAAGTACGATAATTAGCATTTTTATCGTGTTGTCGTTTTCGGCTGTCGTGCGCGACGCCGCGCGATTTCTCCCTCTCTCTCTCTTCCGTCGCGTTATATAAGGTTAATTGAAAAAGAATCGTCGCAGCTAAAGTGATAGTAAAAGTTAATTTTAACGAATGCCTTTTTTTCTCTTTTACAAGAATAAATCGCTCTTGTAAAGTGATTTTTATGTGACTAACGAGTTTCGCAAAGGGTCTGCCGAGCTTTGATACAAAGTTTGTCAAACTTTTTCATGAAAAACGACAGCGGATTTGCGCGCGTTGTTTGCCAAATAAATATGTTACAAAAGTTCAGTTTTGGGGCTCGCCCACTTTAAATGCCGTTCCATTTTTCATTATTGTTTAAACATGAAGATCAATACCTTAAGCTGATCCAGCCAATTTCTCACAGCGAGGAAGGACTCTTCATTTGTCAAGTCAAACAGCAGAAAGAAGCCCATCGATTCTCGGTAAAAGGCTGTAGTCAGACTCCGAAACCTATATACGAAGTATCGAAGTAGCTGTTAGTGCATTATTTATCGATTGTATTGTGTGATTTAATATTCAAAAGGAAATTGTTTAATATAATTTTAATCCATTTTTCATGGATCTATGGAAACATTGGAAACCACCAACAAAACATTCTAAAAAATCGTACTCCATCATTTTGGAGCCTTACTTCTTTTTTTGGAATCTGTCAAGAGTTTTCTTACATTTTTCGTTGCCTTAAATGAAATGGCATATTGCTCAAAATTCGAAATTCAAGATAAAGATGTTTATATCGAAAATTTTGATTTCCAAGAAATTGAAAAAAATTTTAATTTACGATGTGATTGCCATTTAATGTCCGTCATTTTCAATTTACAGCTATAACATCACAGTTGAACATTTTCTGAAATTTAATATAAATTTAATGTGCATTCGGTAATGAAACTTCAAAATTTGTATTAAATTTGTATTAAATTCAGGAATTGGAATTAAATTTAAAAAATTCACATTAATTAACAAATTTAATACACCAGAAGTGTCAATGCGCGCTTTGCGCACCGTATCGTGGGCCAATCAAATTTGACACATGTCCATTTCAAATTGACCAATTACAATCATTAGAGGTGACAATTTCAAGTCCATCTTTTTTTTGTATAGGAAATGTTAAACTTCTATTATAGAGAATGTAGTGAATTAAATTTATACTCAATTTCAGAAAATTTTGAACAGTGTATTTAAAAGAAAAACTCAGTATGCCACACAATCCAAAATTACCATAAAATTAAATCGAAGTACAATATTCTTTTTTTATGTACTTATATCCTTCTGGACGCATTTTTTTTCTTTGTTAGATATTTTAAAGTAGGTATACGGGAAAAATCGTGTACTATGAAAAATATCTTTGCTCGTGCCTTTGTGACACACTTTTTTAAAGGTTCTAATTTGTTAAGAAAATGGTAATAAAACCTTCTTTAAACCTCAGCCATTTAGGCTGCGAACGTTCTACACAAATTAAAAACAAAAAAAAATAGAAACTAGAAAGTAAGAGCTTTTGATTACACTTTTTTGAAAATTAAAAAAATGTTAATTCCTTCAAAATTTATAACAGTCGGTATGGGTTTTATCATTAATAGATCGACGAAGAAAAGCGCAAATAAACGAACTATCGAAAATACAGAGAATCTCAGTTCGCTTAGTGTATTATTTGTTAATCCCAAAGAAAACTCGCATCAGTAGTGGTGGGTTACATCGATTAAATTTATGCTCTCACCTCTCCTGGCCAGCGGTGTCCCAAAGCTGCAAGTGCACTCTTTGCTTGTGGCCGTTGGCCGCCTCGTACACCTGCACACAGAAAGCAATAAAGCCCGAAGGTTAGTACATATAAACACTGCCAACCTGAATGAGTAAAAAAAAAACACATTCTCCACGCACGCAGACACGCGCGTGCAGCAACCTTCGCGCAACAATCAGCCGTATCTCACGCGCTCGCACGAACGAGCCGAGAGAACCAAAGAGCTTGCGCGAGAATATAAAAAAAAGAGTGCGGTAATAGTATATATACTACAGGTAGGTATATAAATACACTATACAACACACATCATCGGCAAATGTATTATGTATCCTCACAACTCGCTTTTCCTTGAAGTCGATGCCGACGGTGGAGTGGAAGCGCGGATTGAACATGCCGTCGGTGTACTGATAGAGAAAACTCGTTTTTCCCGCGCCCGAATTGCCGAGCGCAAGGAACTTGAGCAAATAATCGTAATCCATTTCCTTTTTTCTCTCTCTCTCCCTCTTGTCGTGTAATATATATATCCTCGGATGGAAATCCGCGCAACACAGAGAAAAATACGCGCGGCCGATGGCGATGTTATATGTTTATTTACGAGCGAGGCGCGCGACGGGCACAGACCTGTCCGCGCGTACCGAATTTGCGAACGCGGCCACCTGTTGGCCTCTGCGTCCGCCACTCTGCCACCTCGCCACCGTGTTTCTTATTGTCGCACGACCCGCACGTGAGTGTGTGTTATTATTATGTGCACTTTTTTCCGTCTCGAATAGTATTACCGTATTACAATCGGTGCAGCGTGTGCGACTGCTCGCGCACGGACGAAGGAAAACTTGGTTACGGGTCGGGGGAATTCGGAAGAGGAAAAAGTGGAGTGTGAGAAAATGTTGGAGAAGTGATCGTTTTTTTTCGTTTTTGTGCGGAAAAGGAGAGGTGCGTATGAAAGTTCAGAGGACACGTTAGCGGCCGGCTGGTTACACTTACGGACTATACTATAGGAGGTAAGTAAGCGATAACGCCGCGATTCGGTCGTGAGTCGTGAAATTGTACGTCGCGCGACACCTGACCGAGGATGGGGGAATGAAAATTTAGGTTATCACTCCCGTGATAACGGATAACGCTGTAGCTAGCGTCACGAAAGTATTAATAAAAAATAAGGTTAGTTCTTAATTTTTCCAACAAATTAGTAATGCATTAATTTATTTATAAATGTACAAAATATGAATGTATGATATCGATAAACAAGAAAACATATATAGCCGCGTAAGTGCTGGTCTGAATGGACATTGCTCGATTTGTGTGTATGTCAGGGACATAAGTATAGGATCGTCTGCTGCAACTTGTAAACATAGGTACTGCACATGCAAAAAATTAGTGAAAAAAAGAATAAGTAACTTTCTCCATCAAAATCTGTACTTCTGTACCATCTCTGTCTTATCCGAAAATCTATTCGTCTAAAATATGACAGAAAATCAAGAAGTCAGAATCAATGTTGAGTACTGGTAATTAAAATTTATGCTAGAAACATTTCACAATATTGCACCTAAGTATTATGAAATAAACTTAACCTATACTTCAATTTCTTGATTCATTAAAATTTCATTTATTCAAGATTTGGCAATTCACAAAATATAAATTTTTTAATCATAATTTTATTAATCAATGCTTATAATATATAGCTTTAATAATCTATAAACTAAATTTATCGCCACTAAACGAGAGTTTTTCATACAATTGGAATTCATAATATTATTCTAGTGGAACATGCGGGCACATTAAACAATTTATAGAAATGGCTCAAAAAATTAAAGAAACTGTACCAGAGGCTATTATTACTGGAGATCCAGGGAGACAAGGTAAATCGAAAACTTTTGGAAATAATTTTAAAAACAAACTTTAACTTTAAGCCATTATAAATGCTTATTATAGCATCGTTCGAAGTTCAAATTAATGATGAACTTGTACATTCAAAACTACAGACATTGGCCTTCCCCGATTTTACTGAAGTTACAGAAGTAGTGGAAAGTGTTTCTAAAGGAGGACCAATATCTAAAATAAAAAAACAACAGCCTGTTAATTGTGTTATATCGTGAATAATTAGTAATTAAATACTTATGTAAATTAATTTTTCTATAACATAAATATTGTAAATATTGTGTAACTAATTGTAAATAACATTTATTAATATATTAATAACAAAAATATAAAGCTTTATAAAAGTAACCAGCTTTAAATTTTAATTCTAAAATTACAATTTTGTAATTTAACTACCTTAACAATTTCAGATGTAATATGACATATGACATAATATGATAGAAATATGACATTTCTAATTTATGAGATTTATAAAACAATTTTCAATTGTTCTACGATCCAAATACTTCTATGTAATTGCAATTCTTATGTATAATACATAATATCACAAAAATATTTTAAAATATAAAATTAGCTTTCAAGTAACAGACACCTGATCACCGATATTTAATACTTCACTTTCTTGGCATTTATTTGACAAGTATATTCCAAATCTAAGTTTTCCATGAAATTCTTCTGCTAATGTGCGTAAAGGTTCTACAGTCTTTTTTGCTGTTGTTTGATCGATGCAAATCATTTGGCATCTAGTGCATATTCCTTGAATCTGCAAATAAATATAAATTTCAATCAAATACAATGTACAATAACTTTCCTTTCTTTTACTAAATAAAAGTACCTCAAATAGACAATTTCCAATTTGTACACTTTTCCATCTTGTTTCTTCAAAGGGTGCACCACCCCTAACAATAAGATTTCCACGAAACCTTTGCAACATTGTACTTTTATCACATTCTGAATCTTCTGAAATCTTATCTGCAAGCCATAATATACTAGATTCATTTATTAAAAGATATTGACTTTGACTTGCAAAAGACAATTCAGGCTTATCAGTCCCTAAATAAATAAAAAATTTTATTATTAATTACATATAAAATTATTGACTCATTTTACATTAAGTAAATCAAAAGTTTATTTACGTTTTAAGTGATTTGAATCACTTTGTCTAATAAGTCGAAGATTAGGTTTTCCTAAGGCTAAACTAAGCCATTCTGAAGCTTCAGCTCCACAATCTGTTCCTTCCACTTTGTGTCCACAAACCCTCCCTCTACATACTTTATTGTTTGTATTTTTTTGTGAAAAGATGTCTAATGTAATGTCGATGGGTGGCATGCCTAAAATACATATTTATTATTCATCTTATAAATTTTCAATTCAACGCCATATGAGATCTCCCCCTCCCCCTTATCGACGACTGCAGGAACCCGTTTATCACATTCAATTTTTAATTTAAAAAAAAAGAAAGTTTTTGACACATTGTTCTTTACTAAATCTATAGTGTGTCAAAGAAATATTTTCTAAAAATTCGAAATTAAATGAAAAAAACGGGTACCTGCAATTGTCGTTAAATGCTGGGTGTAGTATCATCTTTAAAAAATAAAATAATATTTACCTGGATAGTTTAATGTTAATATATTATTTTTTAAATCAATAATTGGTGTTATGAGACATAATTTTGTCTCTTGTTTTTGAGTTAAACATACTCCTTTAGAATTCACAATCATCCATTCCCTATCATACTGTAATCCTTTAAATGTAATTTTCCATGAATGCTTTATTTCATATGCTCCACAAGATTTAATGGGATAAATAAATGCTCTTGATAGTGTAAAATGGCTTTTATCTTTATTGATGAGAATTTTACTATTATTTATCAAAATTGTTAATGCCTGATTTCGAGGATTATCTCCATTCATTACATCATTAACTTTACCATTTTTCTCATTATGAAAAATAGTGCTAGTTTTTGATTGTTTGATGTTGTTAACACTATATTTTTTAGCTGACTTCAATTTGAAATCTGACCACCAAGATGGATATATTTTAAGTGGTTTTCCACTAATAAAACATTTCTTTAACATTTGCAATATTGTATTTACATCTTTAATAGTTGACATATACCCAAAAGATATTCTTACTGCTCCAGTTGGTCTTCCATCAATTAAATCTTTTGTACCACCACATGTATAACCACTATCATAGTTCTTCAATATTTCTTCATCTGATAGATTTAAATGTCGCTGACAGGCTCCAGGATTACAAAAGCACCCAGTACGCAAATGAATTTTATATAAAGAAGCCATATTAAGAACTTCCATATAACCAATACATTCTCCATTAGCTCTCAGCACATTGAATGCTACTATTCCTCCTTGTAACTTACAATCTTCATAGTCTGTGTCGCAGTATAACTTAATAACTGGAGCTCCATTTTGATGATGTAAAGTGAGCAGTGAGTGATGCAAATACTTTGCTAATGAATATACATGGGCAGATATTCTTTCCATTGTAAGATCTGATAAAATTTTAAATCCATGATGTAAAGGTATTATTGTCAGAAAGGATATTGTGCCATCTTCAAATCTGAAAAATTTATTAATATATATATGAAATCTCATGGTAATATATAGTGAATTATTGAATGAAATTTTTCTTCGTTTTACTTTTGATGCAAAGATTCTCTTTTTACATGATGCATTTTAGAACTTAAAACTACATCTACTGTTCCACCTCCATAGTAAACTTTCTTTAACACATCTGCTCTGTCATTCTTTACCAGAAGTGCTCCTATACCAGTAGGATAGCCAAATAATTTGTAAAATGAAAGGCAAACGAAATCTGGCTTGAAAATGGAAAGGTTCAGATCATTAGTTGCAACAAAAGAAGCAGCATCGAGCAAAGTAAACCAGTTACTTTCACTTCTCATGTGTGCATCAAGACATCCATTTTTAATATTTTCTATCCAATCTAAAGGATATTTCAATCCAGAAAAATTACATTGAGCTGAGTAGACAAACAGGGAATTATTAATTTGGTCTTTAGTGGAATGATTTCTATTGGTACTTTGTTGCAAAATTTCAAATGCATCATCATGATTAAGGCAAACAACATTAGCTCCTCGTTGAGCAGTTATGTCACGCATACCAAGAACAGATGTATGATTATCTTGAAGATAAACAAAGTTTCCAGGCTTTTGATTTGAATCATGTTTTTCTTTTCTAAAATTAAATGCTTCAGCAACAAGCTTCAATGAAGCAGTTGCTCCAGATGTAAAAATAACACTATATTCCTCTTGAGTTACATGAAAATGATCTAGAATACTGATAAACAGATTGTTTTTAATAAAAATATATTTTGATGACAAGTACTTGATTTAATCTGAAGTGACTTACATATATCTAACATTGTCAATAGCTTCCTCTGTTAGATTTCCATTTACGCCACTGGAATGAGGATTTATATACAATGATAACAACAGATCATCCAATGATTTTTTAATCTGATTATCTGAGTATAAAGTGGCTCCCGCATGGTCTAAGTAGCATTCACCTATGAAAACATGATTCAAAGTATAAAAAATGTTGAAATAGAAAAAAAATTAAATATGATTTGCTTATAATACGGTGTTGAATTGTACAAACAGTACTCTCTTAAAAAAATTTTAGCCAAAAGATATGCATTTATTGTTAATATTAATATAGGAGAATTGTTAAATAATTGTTAAGATTATACTATAAATATAATTAATATTGTACTTTGTATTAGGCCGTTTGGGCTGTGATGATATTTGAATAAATAAATAAATAATAAGTTTAAATAATTTTATTTCTTAAGGACTTTTTAAAAATAATGAAATCTCTCAAAACTAATTATTTGTAAGAAAATACAAATGGAAAGTTTTAAATTAAAAATTCAATGTTAAAAAAAAAATATCACGTATCATGAAAAATCATAAATATGCAAATTATAAGAAATTAAATTATTTGGATAAATTATTACCATTGAGCCGAGAAAATCGTTGCTCCAACGTTTGCCGTGTTTTCTCATCGTAAATCGGAGAATACTGTAATTCATCCATACCATCGGACGGCTGGACACGGTATGCTGCATGGTATGATTGTATAAGGCGACTTGTTACTTAACTTGCCTTGAATCCAGTTGAACTTATCTGCGGCTCGTGGCTTCGAATAATATTTCTCTTTTTTCGAAGCAACCTTTCACGGAGGTCGTGTTCACCGACGTGTGCACTGACGTCGACTAATGATATCTGATACTTACAACGCGAATATACATTCATTTTTTAGTTAATTAGGGCCATTAAAATTTTCTATTTATCTACGCAAAGTTATAATCCTCTTATAATAATGGTGGCATTTAAGCGTCAGTGATAAACAGTTTCGAAACGTTTGAAATACTATTTTAATTGCTGGCCTTAAACCCATCAACAGCTATGAACGTACGCAACGATGTACTTAATGTGAGGATGCACACTGTGCTAACGAAAACATATTATAAACATAACAATGCTCGTGGCAATTGCAGACGTCGCCAATTAGTCGTGCGCTACAGCGCTACAGCTGTGGTAGTCTGCATGCGGCGTCATTTCTCGGAACACCTGTAGATGGCGCACATGATCAGCAAATCGCCGCCGATCCACTTGCAGGAGAACGTAGCGTTTTTATGGATTTCTTGAATATTTTTTATGATATGTATATTTAACATTTATCTTGCCAACATTAAGTCTAATGATGCTTATAAATATACGTAAATTAATACATTTATTTTAATGTAAGAGATTAAAAAATATTGATTTTCAAGTTATATATTCAAGTATATAAGGGTTGTAAAAGGTTTCTGCACACTCATTTAATAAAAATGATAAATACGATAAATTTCGGAAAAATGTCAATATTTTAGGAAGAGTCAACATATATCGTAAAAAAAATTCAGGTCATGATGAGCATGTACGCAACGCCTGCCAGTGGGACGAGGTGGCCGAGTGGTTAAGGCGTTGGACTGCTAATCCAATGTGCTCTGCACGCGTGGGTTCGAATCCCATCC
>UXGD01002208.1:0-27654 GCA_900474315.1 Torymus auratus
ATAAATATTGTATCGATTATTGTCTTGAATATTGAGGCAAGACAATACAATATCAAGATTAATCTTGCTATATTGTGTTATATTCGTTTCTGGATATATTCCTTAGTAGTCAATCTGTTACCGTCGACCCACCCAATCCTCAAGACAACTATCCTCCACGACCCTTGGCATTTCACGAACCTTCCGTCGACCCCTCATTTTTCTCCGGAATCCGTTATAATCACATGCTCTCATCCGTCACGTTGATCCCTGCCTCGCCCGCTTCACCGACGCCCCTCGAAGCTGCAGCCACGCCGCATCATCGACGCGCTATATATACGCGAGGCTCGCGGCTTCCGATCATCATTCGTGCTCGTCCTCCCGCTCTCTCGCACCGTCTCTTGCGTGCGTTTTGTTGTTCATCGGCGTCCTTTATTATTCATCGTTCATCATGCAGCTCGCGCGTCCGCGTCGCGCGTTACATGGTGTACCGGGACGTTACAACAACAGCAGCAGCGGCAGCAGGGACGGCGTATATACCTCGTTCGCGTTCGTTCGTTTCCGCGCTGCACAGCAACCAGGCGCGCGCGGTGCATGTATATATGTATAGGTATGTATATAAGCCCCGGCGCCTAGCTTACGCACGTACACCAGGATATTTTCCCGGTGGTGCAGCGAGCGCGATCGTAAGAGCCGGGCGTGGGCATGTGGCTCTGTGTGTGAGAGAGAGAGAGAGAAAGGGGGTAGTGGGAGGAAGAGAGATAGAGGTGCGTGCGCGCGTTTGTTTTAAACGACTACCGAACAATGCGGAGTTGTTTCGCGGTCGTACGCCCGCGCTCTCATGGCTCGTGTGTGAGTGTGTGCATGCAGTGAGAGAGAGAGAGAGAGCAGGTTATATGGCCGGGGCGGCACACACGTGTGTGCGTTATCGCGCGCGGCTACTGATAATGGGAACGAACGCGTGCGCGCACTCACGGAGGAATTTTATGTTTTTTTCTGCGCTCCTCTCTCGTTTTTTTTTTCTTTTTCGTTCGCGTGCATTGGCGGTCGCGCGACGGGCCGGCTGCGGTCGTGACTTTATGCTTTTGGCCTTTTTTTACTTGCCTGTCGTGGCTGGGAGAACAGTCGCGTCGCTCTCTGGAAATTCTCTTTTTACCGAAGATGCTGTTGCGACGTGTTTTAACATCAATTTGTAATGGAGGATTATGCATGCAAGGTTTTTACGATGTTGAAAACGTTGATTGACCCAGTTATTGGGAAAGAAATATGGCAGTCGAGCGATGTTTATATTTGAGCCGCATAAAACTATTGTCACTGTTAAACGAAACAGATTTTCAGATGAATACATCTATTGGGGCGGCACTGATCAAATAATTTAAATATACGTAGTAACGTCAGGATATGCTTGCAATATCAAAATAATGACTATATATTTTATAGTAAAATGTGTTTAGTATTTACTATGTGCATAGTAATTTTTACTATAACATTAATGTGCAATTGTATACGTTTAATTTGATTATTTATGAACACAAAATTTTTTGAATAATCCTATGCTATGTCGGAAAAAACAATTGTTTATTTGTCAGTAAGACGAGCGGTCGTTCAGTTTGCCGGCGAATCTACTAATTAGGATTTGATTCGCAATAAACACCGTGTGTTTGACTCCATGCCCATGTAGTGGGCCGATATATATGATCAAGCAAATGCATTCCAGCTGTCTCTCTCTCTCTCTCTCTCTCGCCGTCCTCGTTACGCGGTTGTGAGTACTCCCCAACTGACGCGTGACACAAGCGCTTACGTACATCGTCACGCCGATGACTCGCTTTCTTCCTTGATCATTAAACGAGCGAGACACAGACATATAAACACACGCGTATACACACGTATGCATGCATACATATACGCTCGGAGATTCGGAGCGGACGCACCTGGCCGTAATAATGATCGAACGCATTACGGTCCATCGAAGGGGATGATTTTGCGCGCGGCGATTATTAGAAGAATGGGATCTCGCTCGCATGCTCGTGCATGTTATATGCGTGTATATGTGTATACACCCACTCACACGAGCATCATAACGAGTTACGAACGCGCGCGGGTTACAGCTTGGCCTCGATTATATTGCGGAAAAGGCGCTCGCGCGCACGAGCGCAAAATGCAGCCGATATGACGCGATGATTACAGCAGGAAGCGATGAATTTGATTCGCTTGTAATTAAGGTGTCGATGATGAGCTTTAATTCGTTGATTCGCGCCCGTACGCTCATCGGGTCGCCGCTCGCGCACGGGGCATACAGCTGTATATACGCTCTCCGGACACTGTCTCCCATCAGATTGTATCTCTCTCTTTCTCTCTCTTGCTCTCTTGTTTGGTGCAGCTTTATTTTATTCGATTTCGCGTTCGATTTGTGCTTACGGTGGGAAGCTTTCATTATAATACTTTTGTATACGATTGGGGGTTTTATATGCTGATACGCCACGGCTATCGTTGGGGCGCGTATATTTTTCATTGTTGGTGCTTCAAATTATATGTGAGGTTGTAGTGACCTTTATTTTTGGATCATTTGCGGCTGAACGGAGGTACGCGGCAAGGGAGAAAGAGAGAGATTATCGATACATATAGGGGAGAGTTGCCCCGTGATAACACGGGGACATGAAATAGTCCTTGGAAGACCTCCTATGAGGAGGTGGATTATTTTTTCAGTTATTAAAATAATAAGAAGTTACTTGAAAAAAATAGTTGAGTTTATTTCATGTTCCTCAAAAAGTGTACCTACCCTAGTTCTGGCCACATTAATTTTTCACGGGATTTTGAACTGTAATAGTTCTTAATATACAGTATATATAACGTCAAAATTGTTTTAAGAGTACGATAGAATATCCATATTAATGGATTAAAACGTGTTTGTATTATTGTTTATTTATTTATTTAATAATACACATCATACATTATATTATTACAAATATTACAATTACAAAAAGTAGCCCTACAGAGGGAAATATTCACTGTTCGTAGGTCTGGAAAAGCATGACATTAGACATCCTGTTTCAACGAAAGATTAAAATGCGATAAAATCACGATATTCACAGCACATATGATTGATAAACATAGTAATTAAGATCAAATATATCAAATATATGAATTTACTGTAACATAAATTAGAAAAAACTAAAATTTCTTTCAGTTGGCATTAACACGCACTATGTACCCATATTAAGCAATACACGGTCCGTACTGGCCACTAATAAAATGGCAAATGCTGAGAAAAAAAGTCATTGTTAAATTTTGAGTGATACTTTGCCCCCAAGAGGTTATATAAACCGGAAGATACGTTGATTTATCTCTAAATATTTAAAGAACAAGTAGAAATTATTAAAAAAAAAAATATCTAACTATAAGAAAAGAGACGAGAAGAGAAAAATAACTTTTAACGAGACTTTTAGCACCATTTTGTTGTGAAAATACTAAATTCTAATGAAACTTTGAGAACCCCGTATTTCAACTTTCGATTTTTCATCTAACTATAGTTGTCATATGCAGTCAAATCTCGTTAGATGTGAGATACGTGTGGTACAGCTTCAGGCGATGACGATGAGTGTGCAACTCTCCTCTGAGCGATTTGAGTGAAATAAAAGATTCTGATAAAATAGAAATTCTTTTGTGCATAGACTTTTGACTCTCTATTAGTTTTTATGATATACAGCGGACAAAAAAGTAACTCAGAAGCGTTATAAAAACGTTTCTTTTAAATGTACACTTTCTCATGTACAATATATTTTCTGGCACGGCGACTTTAGCGTCCGAGTGCAGCGAAGTCGAAAGTACCACTTACGACACTAGTATCGTAATATACTATTTTGGAAACTATTATGCGCTTTTGGTTTCAAACTTCTAGATACTCTGTAAAAAGATACTCTAGGAGTTGTTTACTCGATTTTTAAAGATTTAAAGTGGCTAGGCATTGATTTATATCTGTGCGCAATTTGTTTATCTCGTACTTCACTCTGTTTCCCTCCTCTACCTCTCTTTCTCTCGCCTCTCTCTCACACTTTCTCTCTCTCTCTCTCTTTCTCTCTCTCGCTGTCTCTCTTGCGCACGCGTGCACACTGCCAGATAGAAAGAGATCGGGAGAAGTATTGCGGTAATCAACCATCGCAAAACAAGTGTTAGAACAGAAGGAGAGAAAGAGAGAGGGAGAGAGAGATTGAGATAGAAAGGTAGAAAGAGAGGAAGAGAGAGAGAGAGAGAGAGAGAGACATACGAGAGAAAACTAAAAAGAGAAATCTTTCATCGAGGGAAGTTTGGTATTAATGGGGGAAATCCGGGACGTGTCCGCCGGCAAAAATTTATAGCTTCACGCGAGCGAGCGCAAGCTGTATACTCCCGTGTACGACTCGCCTTCTCTCCGTCTCGCGGTTGCGCCGCGTCGACCCTCTTTCTCTTTATTTTTCCTTCCTGCCGGTATACCAGTCTTCTTTCGACCCCTTCCTCACTTGTGCTCCCGCAGCCGCTACTTTATACTCACTTCTTTTTCACCTCTACTTTATTCCTCTAGCTATTATCTTTCTTATGTTTGTATAAAAATATGCTTTAAGTAGTAGTATGAGAGGCTAAATTAAGTTTTCTACTTTAGAATACATAATTCTATTTTTTGGATTTTTTGTTTTTTTTTTCTTTTTAAGACTCTGAAATACTAATTTTTGTTGTGGCTAAAGTACATATAATAACATTGATTTTCTTTATAAATTCATATCTTTATATTTAATAAATCCTGTACTATTTTATAAGCATGTTTTAACTATAATTTAGTATTTTGTGTTACAGGTTTTCAAGTGTCAACTACTCTTCTGGTTTACAGCAAATGAAAAACAGGATAGCAACTTCGTAAATCCAAAATATTAACATA
The DNA here is from genome assembly GCA_900474315.1 of Torymus auratus. NCBI lineage: Eukaryota > Metazoa > Arthropoda > Insecta > Hymenoptera > Torymidae > Torymus > Torymus auratus. The sequence goes on from UXGD01002208.1 coordinate 4,889, forward strand.
CATAACAGAATAAAAATAGTCGATACAATAGTCCAAGGAGAATTAGGAAAATCATATAATTGACAATTGCTAGAAATATAATTTGTATTACTTTGCTATAAAATACATAACCAAAAATTACATATTTATAAGGAAACTATAAACGAGTGAGGTTCGTCTGGCTAATTATAAATAAATTATCATACACGAAAAATCTTATTAAGATTTCATAGTTATTTTTTGTGTTTTATTCAATTTATATTATTAACTAAAAAATACAAGAAAATTCTAGAAACATGTTGTATTTCGAATAAACCCATTTGGTATTTTAATATCTAAAATATGTTTTCACTATATTATAGTTTTTCAATATTTTGAAAAAGAAGTTTAAGAAGAATCGATTCAATAATGTTATTTATTATTCCTATACGAAAAACAATGTTTTTCAACTTGCGAAGTGATATACATTTTACTTCACCGTGTCATTAAAACTTGAACAATTTGACTACTTTGAGCATGAAATTGCCCTTTTTCGAACTATTTGAAAATAATGTTTGGATTTCACAACGAACTTAGTACGTCAACACTGAAATACATATAGTCTTAATTACAATGCATTATCATAATTCGAGTAAAACGTGAAAATTACCATACGCGTTCAAGAAAAACACCGCGTTTAATTCAATCCACACATCCCTCCGAAAAACATCCCTAACGCTCCACCGCAACTTTGCAACTCTCTCTCTCTCTCTTCTGTAAAAAAAGGAAAACTTTCGCGCGAGGACTATACGCTTATAAAAACGTCTCTCGCTACGTGCACCGACAGCGTCAGTGGCAGCAGCAACCAGTACCAGCAGCAGCAACGTCCAGCCCGGTGCTTTCGCGGAACAAAGTAATTTAACGCGAATCAACATAAATCACGCGAAGTTCCGCGCGAGAACCGTCGGCCGCGCGGTTATTCACTCGGACGTGTGCTCGTGCGTTCGTTCGTTCGTTCCATTCGTTCGCTCGCTCGCATTTGCAGCAGCCCCGCGTTCGCCGGGCCGAAACTAGCCTCGGCGTTTCTCCCGCTTCGAGAGAGGAATAGGTAGAGCTGGGCTAGGCGTGCAACTGCAGAGAGCTACGTCAGTCCCACCCATCCCGGCACGCCCGGTCGGCAGCTCGCGCGCGAGAGAGAGAGAAAGAGAGAGCTAGCGTGCGTCTGACCGATTACAACGCGCCGAACAGAAATGTTCAATTTTCCGAAGCTCCTAAATGCATAATTATGCACAGGCGCGGACTCGTGAGGCGAATACGCGTATATATGTATGCATATACACGGACAGACGCATCGCAAACGTGTATGCGCGCGCGCCGGGCGAATTAACGGCGGGCGACGCTGATGCCGCCCACCGCTGCTGCTGCTGCAGTTGCGCAAGAGCAGGCTTACTTGTTAATTAGCGAAAATTTTACGGGAAAATTCACGCTGCGTGCATAATCTTCGCGTCTGGCCGCGCGAACAAGCGAGGAGAGAGCGCGCGCGCCTGCGTGCGTCGATGCATTTTTTGCCCGCGGCCCGGGCGGTGTGTGTGATTTCGGGGCTGGCGCGGACGGATCGATGGGCATAATGTTGTAGTTAGTTCGTTAGGAAATTACGCTATAAAAGCAAAAGGTCTTCTTGAAAATATTAAAACGCGTATAATGATCAATATTTTAATATATTCGTGGATTAATTATCCCATGCTTTAGTGCAGTTTAACGATGTAAACAAAATCATTCTATTAATGTTACTATATCAAGGTAATCGAATAATCATAATGTAGTAATTTGATGCATCAGTGTTGCACATTAATTGATAAAATCAATTGTCCCTGACTAGGTACACTAAAAAACATGACATTTTTTTTTTTAAAGCAAGTGTTACGTATGAATTATTAATCTGAAAAACAATATCGTATTTATTTTATAAGAATTATTTAGTATAATATTTACCCTCCGGATATAGTTACTACACGTGAGAATATATACATAGTCAAATATTACATTACAGTTATAAGTTATGTATTCATTATGATTGAAACTTTGGATATTTATTATTAATTAAAAAGTAATACCGGCATGGCAAGACTCGTGTCCATTTCTCATACCCCGAAAAAGAAAAACCAGTATTATAAATACAAATAGTTTATTTCATATGATAAACCAGTATGATTCTTTAAATAAAAGAGAGAGAGAGAGAGAGAGAGAGAGAGAGAGAGAGAGAGAGAGAGAGAGAGAGTGGTTAAAACTAATGTATTCCTTAAAAGATTGTTTCATTTACTCGCAAAAATGATAAATTGAGTTACTCTTTTGTATTATTTTCACCAAAAAATAATATCTCATAACTATATGTATCAGTAAATAGCTTTAACAATAAAAATTCTTTGTATGATGTTCAATATTGATTTCGTATCCTTAAAGTGGTATAGTATTTATTAATTCATTAGCCTTAAATTGTTCTTTAATTACATTTACAAGAATAGAGTTTCAAAATAAATCCAGAACCATTCATTTTAGCTTTTTCATTACGTACTCATAGAATTGGCCCATTTTACGATAAATAAATTTAAATTACGTTGTCTGAACCTCTAATTGAAGATAATAATACTCTATTAATATGATAAAGGAATGTCGAATATTCATGCTATTTTCATCTTACCGGCATAACGCTTTTCAATAAATAAATAAAATTCGGTAAAAACAAATGATTCGGTTTTTATCATGAATACAGTTTTTCGTTTAAAAGTGTAAAACACCGGACCTTAATTTTTCAAGCATTGTCAGCATTGTTCGCATGTTAATAAAGATTTCAAACGAGCTCTTTTTGTAAATAAATATCCATAAACTATCTTATTAATTGAAAATCACGATGTAAATATCAAAGGTATCGCGTTGATTTTCGACTCTTAACAAATTACTGCACCATGTTCGACATATTCTTCTATTATTTACAACTAATGTAAAAGAATCCTCGAGTCACCTAGCAATAAAGAGAGAGAAGAACTCTTGCTTCTTTCAGTGCACAGATAAGAAGAAAAAAACACAGTACTTCGCCTCGCAAAACGCGCCTTTCTCGACTGCGTAAAAACTTGGATAAAAAAACGCGCGCAAGAGTATAAGAGAGTGAGGAGGGGGTGGAGCTGGGACACCATGAGGGGAATATCGTCCCTCGCTTTATCTCCTCTCCCGACCATCCACTCCTCCTCCTCCTCCTCCTCGCGGGCGCGCCATTTATTTTCCGCCCCCGCGGGAGAGTCGAGGCATGCGGGCATCATTAACGCCGACCTTAACCGTCCCCCGTGTGTGTCTTATGGGGCGATCTTCCTCGGGCTTTATTAACCATTTACGCGGGGAGGGAGTAGTGCGAGGGAAGTCGTTCGCTTTTACTATTCAGGCACTTCTTTATCTCGCCTGGCCAGCGCTGCACACGGCCACCGATCGCCTTCGAACGACCTCGTTTTACATAGAGGAAGGTTTTAATACACTCCACGTGTGCATATGAATATGTGTGTGTGTGTGTGTGTGTGTGTGTGCAGCGGGGTTATTGGCGATATCGATGGGTCACCGCCGCCGCTAACACGGCCTTTATACCGCTACGCCGTCTTGCCCGTTCCTCGGTGGCTTTATCTGCGAAGCGTTTATTGAGAATGCGACGAGAAGTTTGAATTGAGATGAATTTTTCACAGTAATTGGAGTGCTGAGAAGTGAGTATAGAAGAAGGAAATTGGGTATTTATTCATTACACTTCGACGTCAACACTTGAGGGGATTTTTGTTGAAATTAATTAAGATAACGTGCGGAAGAATGCGATTTGTGTTTATGCAGTTTAAAAAGAAAAATATAAATGCACAGTAAAAATAACTTCCGAACTGTTTTTATAATTTGGGAATAATTGGTATTTTTCAGATGAGTTATCTTTGGCAAATCTGGCAAATATGGATTAACTTTACATATGGCTAATAAGGCTTACAAAATAAACGTATATAATCAAGAGAAAAGTTAGTTATCTAGCCCTATAATGGGAGAATCAGAATGCATTTTTTAGATGACACATGGTTGGGTTCACTTGAAGTAGACAAAAACATACTCACCTGATTAATTTTGGTTACTATGAAAATTGATAATAAAAATAGGTAGAACAAGAAAGAACTCTTCAGTTTTTTTCTGCAGAAATGATTAGTAATAGTCTTGTAATAGCGATAAATAAGTAACATAATCATTAATGAGAATCAGATTGGATATACGTTTTGAATATTGTCTATGCAAATGAGTTTCTCTTGAGCTTCTATATTTAAACGAGCAATTCGTTGCTATTGAAAGATAACAATTATAATAATATCAAACCTTTAAAACATTAATATAAATATTTTAAGGTTATATGAATTTAGCTCCAATCTAATAATTGGAGACTAATTACAAAGATAACTGTCGTAGTTGATTTTCCACTCACATATTTATAATTATCTGACTGGGAGACTCTAATTTGCATTAACTCTTTATAAATAAAGCTTTATAAACTAATATTTGATTTTTATATCTTACTCAATATTTAAATCTAGTTAAATTAAATTACTTCAATAAACGTTTTATTGTCAAAATATAAATATGTTTTAAAGCCATGACAAACTCGGATGATATAGAAAAGGTTTATTCTCAAATTTGTTGAATGTTATTCAAGAACCGTTTGTTTATTGATGTGGGTAAATGTACATACTGCGATATCAATTCACAAACAGCTCTAAAAATAAATGTTTGTGAGAACAAAAATCAACTAAAAAAAATTAACTATGTAAATATGTTCTAAATAATTCATTGTGTGTGGGCATTTCACGGTGTAAAACCACTAACAAATGTGGCGTATATAATACTTTGCGCAAATCTCTTACAAGACCGTCAAACCGTCCCTGAGACCTCCATACATTGAAGCAAAAACGTTTGTCAAAGAAAATTCCCTCTAATTTCTTCGTAGTGTTCGCCCCTTGTCTCGTGCTCTCAGCGACTCAGTAGAACGGTTGAAGAACGTTATCTCGTTAAAAATGCTCCGTGCCACTATAGGGCGAGATGATGCGCATTCCGGTCCAGCCCTATATGAGCGTCGAAGCTGTATTTCCTGCGCGACCGGTCGCGGACCACCGCGAAGCCTAGGCGAAAAAATGCAAATTTTTCAGAAGAGAGGATAGCAAACGGAAGAAAGAAGCGGCCAGAGCGAACGGTTTTGTCTTTGTACCGTTCGGATGCTGCGAGAGCGCCGCCGGTATTACCGGTGCGAGCGCGCGACCCCACCTGGCCCCGACTGCCGCGCTCTCGGACCCCCAGCCGTCATTCTGGTTTTTGGGTCAGTTGCTCGAGCCGCTTTTTTGTGTTTAGATAGGCGGAGGACCCCCCGGATATGGTTCTCGATGCGATCATCGGAGATGACGAGAGAGGGATCAGTTGAGTTTTCGTCTTGGCCAAAGGAACATGCATTTTGGGGAGCATCCGTGGACAGTGGATTCGGGAGTGCGCGTGCGACGGCAGTATCGTTGATGGAAATAGTTGTGAAAATTTGTTGATTAAGCGGCATTCAAATTTTTATGGTGTTAGCTGTAGTATTTTTCGGGCGAAAGCAAAAAGTGTAATTGTAGTTATAATAAGATCGATATGCTGTAATGAAACTAATTAACAGATAACATGACGCATTTTGTGAATACTCACAGGATTTTCTGTCTGAAACTACTATACGTTTCTGTATGACTTTGGAAGACATATATTCTAGAAAAAAGTTACTTCATTATTTATAGTAAAAATTGGTATTATTCCGGCAATTTTTATCATACGTTATGAACATACAATTTTTCAAGAATTTTATGTCCACGAATCACAATTAATTATTGTAATTTTCAATACAAAAGGATGTGCATTAGTTTCACGAAGCATATATACAATCAAATAAATTCACAATGTTGTAACAATGAGAGTCGGATTAATTATTTTCGATCGTTGGCATACTCGCTCCTGCATAATATGCAATGAAATATATACCCGGCATACACGCGTCGCTATGTACACGGAAAATCGATCTAAATAGTTTTACGAATATATGTATATAGCTCTCTTTGAATTGTCAAACGCGAGCGCTCTATAACATTCGATTTCATATATACAGGTTCGTAATAATTACAGTGCGCCTATATAATTGCGTGGATGCTTTGCTGGGAGCCGAGGCCAAAGCATGTTATTAAACGTAAGTTTTGGGTAAAATAATGATTATAGAGAGCCCGAGCAGAAGCCAGCTCGCATAAACGCGCGCGCGCGCACGTGAGGTAAAGCTTCTATGGCTGCATTGTGCGCATGTAAAATGATTGAATTTCACCGTTCAACCGGCTCCATGAATATTTCCGGGCCTTTGTAACGAGCCGGCGTACCAATTTGTAATGCATCCTTTCTAAATAATTAATTAGGAGTACAGTAAAACAACGAGAAGCGCCAACTCTAGTATTATATCGCGGGGGAATTCATTATTTTTATACATCTACAAAGTATCACGGACAATGCGCATTAATAATTAATAATTATCATTGTGTTTCTACTCTTAATACTTTTAATCCATGAAAAAGGATAGTTCTCGGGTAAAATGAGTTTGTTTTCGTGGAAAATGGAAAAATTCATTTATGCTTGTTCATGTTTTTAATGGTACACTTCAAAAGCAATTTTCTATTAAAAAATATGTTTGACGAAAATGAAAACAATGATTGAAAAGATATTGTTTGATGACTCATAAATATATTATTAAAAAAACAATGATAATACACGAAAGAAACTAGTTTATTTTATAATAAAAAAAAAATCAATTAATATTACACACATGTTTCTAAAAAAATGAGGACAGTAGGAAACATCGAGCGATATCGACAATATTCTTGTCACAAAGAAATAATTTAGTCAAGGAAGTGTTCAGCTGCAAGAGGAAATAAAATTCATTAAAGCGAGCGCTTGAAAAGGAAGAAAAAGGTCAACGGCGAAGCTAGCGAGGAAGAAAAAGCGGCGATGAAAATGTCTGCAGGGCGAGAAGTCGGCGAACGAGGGTATTTCCAAGGTATGCGCCGCCGTCGCTGTGTGTATATACCTATATGTGTATACACACTCGTGCGCGGCTTTAAAGCGAGAGGGAGATAGTCGCAAGGGGATGGGCGTGAGATTATCGACGAGGCCGCGGGGTAAAATGAAAGAATCGAAGAAGTCGATAAACCTCGAAACCAATGCGCGGTTACGTGATCGTCTGATAGCCAGGCGCCGGGGCCGTTTCGAGGATATCGAGCGGAACTTACCTCGAAACCCCGTGATTAAACCTTTTTCTTTGCCGCATATGCTTTTCTTAATAGGATTGATACCTTGTGAACTTAAGCGGATTTCATTTTTCTGTACACGTGTGCGAGAGTCTCCGTAATTGAAGTATCGAGTAATTAAATGGAAATGATATGGAAAACGGCTGGGTTAAGTGAAAACACGAGAAATGTAATTGAATAATTCAATTGGATGTTTTGCATTGCTTTGTACATACAACGTACATAATATAAAACTAACTCATAAAAAATATTGATATTTTTATAACAAACTTTATATTTAATGTTGAAATATACCGAACTTATATATCAAGATCTAATTTTACAGTTTATTATTAGTGTATACATAAAATTAGTTTATTTATTAGATCAAAATACATTGTTTAATCTGTTTGATGTGATTTTTGGCCTTAAAAATCATTTTATTTTGTGAACTACTGTAGTTCAAAATCATTTTTGGGAATAATTAAAAGAACACTGTGTTTCATTTTAGCCAGGCCACCATTATAGATAATTCACAGAAGATTTTCAAGATGTCATTCAATGTTTCGATCAGAAAATTTCAACTACTGCATTTACTCATACAAACACATACATCAAGATTAATTTTGGGGAATGATGTACACGTATCTCGCATATTTCAAAAGCGAAATTATTTATTGTCCCTTTTCTGAAAACAATTACAAAAAAAAAATTGAAATAATACTAGAAGTTATGTTACATTGAGTAAAGATGTTATACATTTTTTAACGTTTTTAAAATCTCCAATCAATCTCGAACAAATGAATCGATTCTTTCACAAAATTTAGCCAAACGTTCAGGTATCTAACAGCCAATAAAAGTAAATGAATTATAACATATAAATACGTAAATAATGGCCGAAAAACAAATATGTCCACAACTGGACTGCATCGGCGCTCAATGCGAACAAGGCACGATGAAAAAAAAAGTGACCATGCGCTCGTGTCTATAAAAGTGTTCCGGAAAGAGTCCGCTCGGTTTTGCATATCGTTTAGCATCGCAACTACCAACAGTCGTTACGTCCCGTATCCGCACCAGTGTCGCAACCATCCGTACACAGATATATAAGACTATATACCGCGGCGCTGCTTTTTCGCGGATGCATCCGTGGGGAGCGGCACAGGCCGAACATGGGGGCTAAAACAAATGAGCGACCGCGGAGCCGGCCTTAAATTAGCGGGCTACTTCGTCGGTGTCCGGGGGTGGTTTTCATTTCTACCCTTAAATTAGGACTAAGCCGCGCCAGCGTGCTCACAGTTTGATCGGATGAGTTACCGCACCGTGCTAAAAGTCGCGAGGATTACCTCGAGAGAGAGAGAGAGAGAGAGGGAGAGAGCATAGGAACGACGTGAGTGGAGATGGCGAGTCTGACAAAAGCGAGAGCTGCTGTGTGTTGGAGCAGAGAGCAATTTTCTCGATCGGTCCTTTTGGCCGGCGTTTCTTTTGCCGGGGAGAGGAGGAACGGTGCTGGTATATAGTAGTAGTTGGCGCGCTGGCGACACATTTGTGCGCCGCGACCCGTTCTTCTTTCCCCCGTGGCGCCTCGTGTTTTCTGCAAATTACTTGTTGCGTTGCCGCTGCCGCTGTCTACTGTTTTTTCTCCGCCACGATCTTGCCGATTATTTTTTTCAAGCGGTATGTATCCACGTAGGGGTGGGAATTCTTCTCGGTTTTCCTTTCTCTCATCATTGTGTAACGAATCATTTTTTTTGCTGCAAATATTAATATTGAAATCAATATATACGGTATAAAAGATTCGCACTTCTATTCACAGAGTTTCATTATTACCATTTCTGAATAAATATTCCCTCGGATCGAATGTATATGTATAAGCATCATAAACGAATGTTTGATTTAAGGAAATTTTCACCAAAGCGCTAATAATTTTAAAACGATAGCAAATATTTTACATCGTTTAGCGTTCCCTTTACCGAAGGAAGGAGATAATCCCGAATCTTTAAATACAACGGATGATCTCGCACATATACGGATTATTGAAAATTTAAAGTTCAGGCGGCGGTAGCGGAGCAAATATTCCATATCCTCCGGCGCTCCTCCCTTAATTCTTCGGCCAATGTATATATACGCGCGCGAGCGCTCCTGAAATCTCCAATCGCCACGGAAATAGCCGTCGTACGAAATTCATTAACTCGCCAGTTCTCCATACATTAACGTCGTACATGCGCGCCCCTATATGTGTCCCGCTTCCTCCCTCTCGCGCTATTCCTATCCTAACGAAGGACGCCGAGAGGGGAAAAGCGGGCATTTTCTCGAAAGTTCGACGAGCGTCGCGACCAATCGCAAGCCAGGCACGCTCGCAAGCCTTCCATATACGAAGGTGTTATATATACATGTGTGCATAAAGCGAGCGCGCGCGCACATATAAGTTCGAAATGAGTCGCGGAACTGAAATCGCGCTTAATCCAATAGCGGTCCTTAATAATCCAATAACCCGCTGGGCTCGAGGCGAGTCGACCTCCGAGAATCGCGCTCCGTGCGCCGCCGTCGTCTAAGCAAAGTGGATATAGAAAATCGGACGAGCGCCGCAGCAGGAGTGGGTGGACGGTATAGACCGGGAGGAAAGGAGGCGCGAGGGGAAGAAGGAGGTGGAGGTTATACGTGACAGGGGCTACGAACATATCCATGAGATGAAAATGCATAGGAAAGCCACACCGACATTCTCAGGCTCGATTCTACTACTACGCTCTCATCCCTGACCGCTCGGCACCCCTTCTCCCCCCGCGGGCCGCGCGCACACCCTCGTCACCTTTTCCGCCGGCTCCTCTCTCTCCCCCCCGCGCATTTGCGCTCGCTCGCGCGGCCATGTTGCCAGAATTGCCACCACCTACCCCTTTCCTGCTCTTAATACCGGAGCACCCTGCCTTCTCGCGCGCTATATACCTATACCCCCGGCGCTTTCCTCTTCTCTTCCTTTAGTTCCGACCCCCCCGCGCGCCTCGCCTTGCTCCCCACCCCCTCGGCCGCCTAGTCATCTAGTCCTGTCGGGTATACGCTATGTAAATGCGAACCAACCAACCAACCTGCCTGCCTCGCTCTCTTTCTCTCTCTCTTCCCTTGAACTCGGACGAGCAACTCGCCGCCGCCACCCCCCGCGAACTACCCCGAACTAGCGGAGCCCCTAAATCTAAGTCCAACGTATATATACGAGTGGTAGTAGTAGTAGTGGCGAGGTACACTCGGTTTGAAAAGTGGAGGCTGCAGGGCCAGCGCCGCCGGCGGCCATAACGGCCGGAAGATTATGAATTTATTAGGGGGTGGTGGCCGGGTGGGTGGCCGAAGAGCGCGCGCTTTAGGAACGTTATTTTCGAGTATAATGCGCTAGCTCCGAGCGGCGTTGCAGTTTGGCGCGGCTGCCCGGGCTCTATATATATGCGAGCGGCATTTTCCAACTTTGTTGGCCCGGGGTAGGTAACTTCGGATCGCGGAGTTATTTTGCATAATCTGGCAAACTCGAGGGGGAGAGAGAGGTGGGCGGATGGGGGAGGCGAGAGCGGAGGGACGCGCGGGAAGTTCGGACGCCTGAATTCGTATTTGCAAAGTTAAATTTACCTGTTTAACGAAGTTTTTTCCAGTTGCCCGAGCGCAAACTAATGCGCAGGAATATAAACGTAATAAGAGTTTGTTTGAAGAAGTTGCGGAGGTAGAAAAGTTTCCTATACGCGCGCCGCGAGCGCTATACGCGTCGTTTCGAATTCGCGTTCATATAGCGTAAATATGATCGTGTGATACGTACTTTATTTTAGAATTATTTTGGGAGTTAATAATCTTTTTAAGGATTTTATACATTTTTAATTCAATGTAATGATCAGATTGATAAAGATATTATAACAAAAACGTGGCCTTAATATTATTTTTAAATAATTAATGTATCATTATCGCGGTCTTTCATAAAATATTAAGACATGTCATCTATTTATACCATATTTCATAGAAAAATCATACTAAACATTACCGCAACCGAGAGAATTTCGTGGAAACTCGATTTACAAAAAAAAGATACACAGCACGGGCTGCTGAAGGGTAAATAAAATTCTGCTAGGAACAATTTGACTTTACTTTGTCAAGTGTGAGCATATTTGCAGCGCGTGCTCGTACTTCTGTGTGTCAAAAAAAGATTCTATTTCAAAGCACGGACCAGTCATTTATAATTCAGGCGAATCGAAGGTTTAATCAATGGCAGCAATTTGCCGATGTCAGGCCGAACGCAATCCGTTAATTTTTCCCGGACAGAAGGCAGGTATTCTCGCAGGCGCGCCGCTGGCATTGAAAAAAATATATAGTCGCGGGACGACGAGAGCGAGCGACAGAGAATGTGCGTAACGTATAGCTCTATGGTTTGCAGCCACTCGTGCGCTTTTTTCGTCAGTCCAACTATGATTTCATTAGTTATATTTCGCCGAATTCGATGGAATATTTAAGCGAATATCTTATGCATTGCGGTGTCTTGCTGAACAGCAGCAATGAACAGTTGAGGGATTTTAACGGCAACGTTAATCTGCTGACAGGCTAGTTTCATTCAAAACTGTGTATCATTAGCTCATTACTAGAAATCAAATTGAATTTCAACAAATTTTACTAAATTTAAATGTTTATTTTTTAAAATTAAGTTTGCGTTTATATTATTTCATTGTTTTCATACAAAGTTTTACGCAAATTTCTTAGTCTCATTATGTACAATCGAAATGTCTGCTCAATTTCAATTCAATACTGATTTCTATGGCTCAAGAGTTATAATTGTACCGAATATATTATACGCACAACCATGCATAACAAACGCGAGAGATTTTTTAAAATTGAAAATTACACCTATTTGTACTAGTAAATCTCTATTTGAAAACCTTGAATTAATGTGTGTATTTCATAGCGGCAGATTTAACGAATAAAATCAAAGAATGGTACTGACTAATTCTACGAAAAAAATTGAAAATATGCCTTTATATCAACGTTTTCATCGTTATAAAGCCTTCTCTATGACAAATTAAAAAGTATACCAAATAATATAAACGAAAAATAAAAAAAACACACGTATAAATAGATTTCACCCAATATTCCAAGAATTAATAATTCGAAAAATTCAGTTTATCAAACGCCTGATTTACTCGTGTATACACATATTCAATCACTTTTTTTTACCAACAATTATTAAAGTTTCAACCCTCTTTCTAAAGTATATTTAAATAAACCGCCACTTATTACAATTTTTCACAAACAATAAATTCAACCGAACGTTCTCGCATTTTATCTATGAAAGACAATGCTAGTAATTTTCCGTGCGCTAAAACTACCAGACTTCCGCGACCTACTTCTCGAATTGTTTTTTTTTTTTTGTTTAACAAACCGCACATGCGCTGCATGCGCGTGCGCTGCGATCTCGCATTGACTAAAACTTTGCGCCGCGTGTGATTCAGTGCTCGCGCGTGTCCGATTCTCGATGAAAAACTTTCGCTCAAGTACAGGAAAAATATAATTGAAAAACTTCTATACACTGTCCCAGGCAGCCGCAGCTCGTTAATTAAGTCGCGACCGCACTGCGCAAATATCCGCTCTTATCATCCGCTTGCGCGAATCGCGAATAAATCCTCAGCTGGCTGAAACCTGATGGTTTTGTCGAAGCCGAGAATACTGCAGTAATGATAACGAAGTCGACGCTGCCGGTATAGTGTCCGTCCGGGGCCGGAGGGTCGCTCTGATGTGTAATTTCGCGCGGAAGGGTCGGCGACGACGACGTGGAGGCGACGTCGCGCCTGAAGGAACAGAACCATCTCGAATTTCGAGATCCCGACGACTCTCTAATATCCCGTCCCCCCTCGCTTTTACACGACGAGGCTGTGTATACATACGCGTGTGCGTGGCAGTTGGAGATGTGTGGGACGCGATATAAACGCGGGCGTGCATGTTTATTGCAGACTAAATCATTTCTCTTCGAGACAAATTAATTCTCCCCGTGTCCTTTATTAGATTTCAAAATTAATTACTTCGAATGCGAATATTGAAGTCGAAGTCATTAGTTCGTATTGCTGATATTTATCATTTATTAGTAGATATTTTTGCAATAAATTGTTATTGCAACTTTAATAGAGAACAATTTCAGAAATCAATATGATTGCTATGCGTTATCGTATATAGTTTTATTGAAAATTTCAAAAGCTAGTTTTGTTTGGTACGAAAGTCGTAATACAGGGCAATTTGTTTTCAAAATATCATACGAACGATTAGTCGCTTTCAGAAATGACTATGGAAATCAAAACATGAATTTTGTACTTTAATAAAGTAAATATAAATATACAATTTTACTGCGCACCATTTAGTATTTACATAATATGTTAAATGAAATATATGAAACAGACTATGATAGTGAGTAATATAATTTATATACATAAAGTTAAAATGAACAAATAAAAATTCTCAGTTATACATTTAGTATATTGTTCATATAGGAGAATACAATTATAAGAAGTAAATAACACTAGTTATTATGTTATCATTTGAATCAATGTTAGACAAGAGGCTTATAGCATACAAATTAACTTAATTTACGGGTATTTAGTCGGATAAATATAGTGCCGTAACACGATTTTTTTTACAACTGAACGTTCAAACAACTTTTCTCATAAATCATACTAAAAAATCTAGGTAATTATCAAGGATCGTATACCGCCATTTTGTTTAGCAAAAAGCAAAAAGAAAATGCGAAATCTGACCGTATATACTCGCGCACACACACGCTCGCACACAGAGCCACAGAGTTGTTAAACTATACTATGCGCTCGACCATTTCTCCCAAAGCGAGTTCTAAGCGCGCTAAATAATGGCCGCTAGTAGAAGTCCTGCGGGGGGTTCGTGCGCGTTCTCTCGCTCTTATACTCGGATGAAAGAGGAAGAGAGAGAGAGAGAGAGAGAGACGCATATACATATAGCGAGCTCGAATATAGCCCGTATGGCGCTAGGCGAACTAACTCCCTCGGCTTCTCACCCCCCTTCTCTTACACTCAACCCCCTTTTCCGCTCATCGTCTCTGTGCGCGCAAATTTCCTTCCCGGCAAAGTTATTCCTCTGTGTGCGCCGCAGCAGCGGATTCGCGCGCCCACTAGCTCACGTATACACGTATTTCGATATATATGCGGGCACATACATGTGTGTGTGAGCGTATAAGAGAGAGTTGGGAGAGCGAACGACGTCGGGCGGCTGTGTATACGACGACGTCGGCGGTGGAAGGGTGGATATTAATTTAGGTACGTAGTCCTTTCCCCGGTGTTTCGAGCTAAGAAAAATGCCTATGTAGGGGTGGCGGCGGCGGCGGCGGAGTAAGGGGAGAAGCCGCCGCTACCCTCCCTTACTTCCCAGCACACTCGGTTAGAATTTAATCTCACCTCCACCTACGCCCACGAGCGCGCGCGTGCTTTCTCTCTCTCTCTCGCTCTCCTCTATCTCTCCTCTATATACGAGCGTTCGAGCGAGAGAGAGAAAGGAGAGGCATAAGGGCCAGGCGAGGACGCTTTCTAACGTACGTCCGCACACCCACAGACCTACACGCGCGCATACACGTACGCGGCCAAGGCTTTTCGTTTATCAACACTTTATGCATGTTTGCCTGTATAAAGGACCAGCTAGAGGGAGAGGGAGAGAACGATATGTATATATACGCGGTGCTTTCGCCCCCCGGTTCGGGAGATAGGAGACCCGGCGCGGTGGGTGGGGCGAAAAGGCGGATACGGCGGGCGAGCGCGGGCGCGGCGAGGGGGACGTAAGAAAAATGCGGAAGCGAGACGGAGCGAGCGGGGAACGATGATGGCGCGCTCGTGTATATATGTATGCAGGCGGAGAAAGAGGGAGAGATCCACGCCAGAGAAGGAGAAGGTCTTTCTCTCTCTCTCTCTCTCTTGCTCTTTCTCACTCTCTCGGGGATCGAGGCGGCGGCAGCTCCTGGCTTTTGGGCGAATCCGTTCGACGTGGCTCTTGGCAATTCGGATTTTACGTCGTGATAATTCACGAATAATCCTTCCGACGCTTTTCGAGCTTTTTAAAGATAATAGTCTTTTTCATGATGTTCGTCGCGAAAAAGTGATTTCTTAATTATTGAAATTTGAGAAGAAAGTTTATTAGGAGGCGAAGAGGCGTTTTCTCATTCTTTGAGAAGAAATGTATATAGATTGCTTTGGAACCGAAATTATTAATATCCTCGGGACGGACGATTTTCCGAATAAATCGATATTATTAGTTTTTTTGAACTAACATGCGTCGTTCTTAAGTTAAAAGGAAATTATAACTATTATCAAAATTGTATTTTTATTATAAGCTAATAAGCTATATAGGTAGTAACAATGAAAGTTTATTTTTTTTTATATTTTATTCTACGTACTTAAATAAAATAATCGTAGTCACTTGCCATCGTGAATATGTCTTTATACATTAGAAGCAAAACATCAAGTATTTAAAGTAAGATTTAAGCGTTATTTTAATGATTTTAGGGGTGAGATCAGTAGTTCGAAAATTTCTTCCGACTTTTTTTAATAAATTTGAATATAATAGTTTAAATGGTCAAATAGTGTTATGAAATCTCTCACCTTTTCTAACCAATACATAATTAATTTAGTAAACTAGAAAGGTTCAAAAGCTCAAGAAACATTTATAAGCTCACAAGTTTCTTACAACCAAGGATCAATTTTTTTCGATTATTAAGCTTCTTACACCAAATTTACATCTGTTACGTAGGAATTAAATAATAAAATGTGAAATTATAAGCGACGAGGGGCGCAAATTCACGAACCCGCAGTTTGTAATCTCGCGTATATTTGTAATCTTGCATATAGGAAGCTAGTTATTCTTCTGCTGAGTCGATGGTATCTCGTCTTCGACGCTGTCTAAACGTCGACGGAAACCTATGTGACACATCTAAATAGAAATTTCTTGTGTGATTTTTCAAAATTTTATTTACTGTTGGAATTTATACAAGGAATTTAACTTGGACTTTATTCAAGAGAATAAAAATATTTTTTAACAACCATTACGAATCATGGGTATTTGATTTCCTAAAATTTTTCTATTAAATATTATAATAGCAATAGTATAATATGTTTATGAAATTTGAAAAAAAAAAATATATTTATTTTTTAGAAAAGATGCTATCCATACGATATAATCAACAAACAAGAAAGACTTATACAATAAGACCCGTTGACGCGCAGTATCTAGAGATAATGTAGATAAGAAATACAATGACATGGTCATCTAGTATCCATATCTTGTTTAATTAGAAGAAAAGTAAAAAAAAGTGCTGTAATTTTACTAAGGAGCTTCAGTCGAGAAAAAAAGATTCGTATATCCAGGGTTTGTACCCATAGTCTTTACTTTTTATTTTCTCTGATATTAATGATTCATGACGGAAAATAACGATTAATCATTGAATAATCTATTTTTTTACACTATTTTATAGTTTCTGTACAATTGTTATTGTCTTTACAGTTACAATATCCTGTTGTTATTATAGCAGTCTACGTCGAATCTAATTATGGACAGAGAGGAATCGCAGTTAACGTAAAAACGTCTCATGGCAAAAAAAAATTAGGAGTAGATATTCGATCAATCGTCTACGTTTACTATATAAGATATCATGCCTATTAGGAATGTCTACTACTAAATAGCACAAGATAGTTATTATGATAGTTAGTGGAACTTTCATGTAGTTACAGCTATATGAAAAAATATTAAACTGTAATAAATAAAGTAACCGAATCATATTTTCATAAATGATTATATTAAATGAGTAAGAAAATGTATTATTTATTATTTAAAACAAAATAAAAGAAAAAAATTTATCAAACTAATTTTCCAAGAAAATTAAAACAAAATATTATTACGCACGATTTCAGCTGATCTGATTTCTAATTCACGTTTAATCTCGCGAAAAATCCCCTCGACCCCTGGCTCCCCAACATCATATCTTTTTCACCGCGTATACACACAGCTCCCGTGTCCGCTCACAAGATTAAATCCTCCAAGAAAGATTTTCACGTCGCGCGGGGCATCCTCTTCTACCTTTCTTCTTCCCTCTCCCTTCCCTTATCCGCCAGGTTAAAAACGAGAAAACAAGAAGAACAAGCAACGTTGTCGCGTGTATATAACACGCGCTCTTACAAACGTTCGCGTGGGGCGTCGGCACAAACACAATGAGGCTCGCTTAAGCGTGGATTTAACCGACTTGTGTGTTGGTTAGCTCGTTGTGGACACATGCGCGTATGTATATATCTATATACGAGAGATAGAGAGAGACAGAGAAAGACGAAGCCTCGCGTGTCCCCCGCTAAGCCAGTGTTAAGGGCGGCTAGAAAGCGCACATATAGTCTCTCGCCTCATCCTTCTCGCTTGCTCGCTCGCTCGCTCTCGGCGAATCCTCCGGAGGAAGACGGGCAGGGCGCCGCGAGGGGGTGAAAGAGCGAGAGCACGACTAAAACGCGAAGGGGCGAGAGGGAGAGACCGCACACACCGCCACCGCTCGCGTTGTTGGAAGTCTTACAGATCAATAAAGCTAACCACCCTTCTCCACCCCACCGCCCTATGCGTGTCTTTCTCTGTCTCCCTCGGCTCTCTTTCTCGCTCTTCCTCTCATGCTTCTCTATCCCTGGCATCTGTTTGTAGCATCTCAAGAAAAAGCCGCTCCTGAAACAATGAGCAAGCGGCGGATCAGACGTTTTTCACGAACTATAAGGTGGCTTCTTTCCTCTGCGAGAGCGCGGCGTTGAACTCGCCGCGCTTTCTCTCCTCGCAGTTTTTTCTCGACGGTCCTCGCTTTCGCGGTCAAGTCCTCCGCACCTTTTTGCTCCGCGGCTCTCCAGGGACACGGAAAGAGGAAGTGAGAAAGAGGAGGGTAAAGAATAGCTTTTTCTTCGTAGCTGCGGTACCCCGTGTATATGTATGAATGGGAGAAGATATAATTTGCGCCCGAGGTGAGTCGTAAGAGTATTAAGTTAGATGGGATGATTGTTGAGGAGCTATTTTTCTCACCTTTGTTTATTTTTCTAGAATTGTTCTCCGGTAAACGTAATTAATTTACTTTTACAAAATGTTTCTTAGTAAGTGAAGATAATATGCCTATTATGTTAGATAGTAAAATTAATTGATTAACAATTAATAATCAATCAAAACATTCTTCACAATTTTTTCAAATAATTTCGCTGATGATTTTGTAATGGACGCATATAAAGTAAAAATAAATATATATCTATATAATATTTACGAGCTCGAAAAATCAGGTATACCTCTTGGAACAAATAAGTGTTTTATTTTTTTCTTTCATTTATACATTTGATGTTATTAAAATGCGTTTATTGCATATTTTATGTTGCAAGCAAGAATTTGGATTCAAAAAGTACAAATTTTCATTCGCGTAAAAAAATTTACTGTAATAACATTGATTAACCGTTAATAAAAGCAATTAAAGAAATGATGCATATATAGCCTTTTTAAATAAAAATCAAAGTATTTTATTATTTTATTTTTATTATATTATATGTTTATAAAATATTTACACGTGGCAAAAGTAATAATAAGTTAACAAGGAAATTTTCAAATAAAAATATTTATTATCTGCTACATTCATCGAAATAAAGTAATAAGAGTCTAATGGTCATCTCTCTAAACTTTTAATAAACTCTTGTTTAAAATACAACGAAAAAAATGCGTACAACAAATGATAAAATAAGCTTCAGTAAAACGTGTGGCTCGACCTTCAGTAAGAAAAAGTAAAACGGGAAGAAAGAGAAGAGAAACAGCGCAGCCCGTAAAAAAGAAGCATCAAAGAAGAAAGTAGCAGTTAAAACGGTAGACGCTTTCCCTCTCTTTTTCTCCCCCGAGAAAAAGGCGCGAACGACCTTTCCTTATATCTCTCGAGCGCGGGAAGTTAAAAGTCTACTCCCGCGCGACTACTCCTTTCCTCTCGCCACTTTCTCCCTCTTTTTTCCCTCGCGATTCTCTTTTCACCCAGCTACACATACACAGGCATACGTATATAAGTGCGCTCGTGCGTGAAAGCAGAGAATCACCCTTTCAGAATGTTTTCTCGGCTTCTTTTCTTGCTCTCCTTCTCCTTCGCTCGCGGATAAGGGAGCGAGAGCCGCCCCCGGCTTGCAGGGGCTTGGCTCGAGACTCTAAGAGCATAAGCGAGCGCGCGGGGGCGAACGCGCGCGTTCGCTCTCTTCTCGCGCCCCACTCCACACACGTACGTATATACGATGCCTTCCTTATTGATCGTCCTTCGTTGGCCGTCCCAGGCCCGCTGCCGGTGGCGGCCACCGCTGCTCTTCTCCTTCTCCTTTATCCTCGAGGTCCAACCTACTGGCGCTCGCGCTGCTCCTCATTTCAGGACCGCCTTTGTGGTTCGCCGGCCGAAAACCCGAGAGCGACGTCCACCCCCTTCCACCCCAACCCCTTCCAATAGTCAACCGCCCCCTGCGCTCTCGCGCGAAGGCTACAAAGGTTTGCCTCTCTGATCCTCGGGATCTCCCCTGCGTCCCAGCGCATGTGTCTATGCATATATAGAGAGCACGTATGTGTGTACGTGCTGTAGGTGGGGAAGGCGGCAGAGGATTCGCAAAGGGCTGTGGCAGAGCAGCTCGTTTGCGTCTTCTTCTTTTGCTTCTTCTCTCTCGTTCTGTGCCTGCGAGAGCGATTCGTTCTACCCGTCTGGAGCTATACTCTTTGTCTCAGATGTATCCTTTCAACTCGCAAGGATATTAAATGTCCTGAGGTTAGATATGTGCAAGAGAGGTTGCGTTTTAAAAGGAGCAGCGGCTGCTTTTGCCGCCGCCTTTGCAAAAGCTGGCTTTTATAGTTAAATGTTGGCTTCACTTTAATTATTCTCAAGAAAAATCTTTTTCACTCTAAAAATTTCAATGAAAAGAAAACAACTTAACCGTTCAGATATAATTTGTTTTCTACAATTTTCAGTTTTATTTGTGCATGATAAAATAATATTTTCTATAGTTACAATAAAAGATAATACTAGTTTTAGTTAAAAAGTCGCTTGATCTCTGCTTTATAAGCTTACTTACTGCTAAGACTAATTTAAATGATAATAAAAGTCGTATATGGGCGTTTATGGAAGGTCAGCTTGAAGAAAAAGTATGTGGTATAAGAGAATATTTTTCGAGGTCACGGGGTAAAATATTTTCAAGAAAAAATTAAATACTCTTCATGTAGTAATCAATTTCTTATCTACAGCATTATATGTTCAATTTAAAATTTAATAAATAGAATTACTTGAAAATTTCGAAAAATGATATTGTCAAAAATATAATAAATATTATTTCTAAAATATTAACGAATTATTGATATCAAACACCTCCACGTTAAGGTGGTAGGAACGCCCCGTAAAATGGACATGCGTATCTCTATACAGATGAAACGAAAAGATGAAAAGAATCTAGAAAATAACTTTGGTATTTTAAATGAATCTCATTATGAAAAGGTATTATCAAAAACATATGATTTTAAGATCGAAAACTCCATCAGTTTGCTTTAGCTTTTGCAGCCCGACGTTACTCTGTCTACCGGAAAATTAATTGTGACTTCCTTGGCGGGAATTCCTCTTGCCCCTTCGTCTTTTTTCTCCCTCTTCGTGGTAAGGGAAACGCCAGCGACGCGTCGTCGCCAAAGCTCCGGAGCCAGTCGCGTGCGCTTGATTGAAGATGACACCGAGAGGAGAAAAATAACTCGTTAGGGGCGGGCACGTCACGGACGATCCTTCGTGCGGAAAGACGAGCGAGCTGGTAATCGTAAAATGCTGATCGACTCCTCGATTTATGAGGTATTTTATATATATTCACAATGCCCTCTTAATGATTATTTGAATTGATGTTTTCTCAATTAAATAAGTAATAAAAAATGTTGGTAAATTAAAGTAAGACTTAAAAAAGGATATTTATCCTACCCAATTTCTTTTTACTAGAATTTAGATTGATGACGTAAAATTTTGTCAAAAATAGTAGATTCTAACAGAAGAGTTGTTATTATTGTATAAAAATTTATTCGATTAAAGTGTAGAGTAGTTTATCAAATTAAATAGAATAAAATTTCTGAAATATATTTCGAAATCGATTAATTGTTAACAACTAATAAATTTACTGAAAAAGTTGAAATTTATACTAATTTATTAAAATTTATTAAATTATTATACTTTAAGCGGCGCATTATTTCTAACGCATTTTTGCTGTGATATCTTGAATTTTCATGTCTTTAGGATGATTGCGATTACAATCTGAAGTCAGACTTTAAAAAATCATAACAGGAAATCTAATACGATCGGTCTCAAAACCTGTGCATTCTATATTTGATCGTTCTTTATCCATGGATAAAGAGGCAGATTTACATAGATTTATCCTTACTATAGTTAATTTCGCACGCGGATCGTGTAGTTTCAACTCAATATAAATTTATAAATAAACTAGTAACATGAAGTTATTGTAAAAGCTTTCACATGCAATTTAAGATTCATCGCTTTGATTTTTGCTTTTTTTATTGATGACTATATACCAACCGTATTGGTTTCGACATTTTTAATCTTTAAAATTTTAAATTAGGTTTGTGATCTGCGACCTCAAAAATCTATATATTGTATATTTAAACATGATTTATTCAGAATTATTTGTATTTTTCAAATTCATTGTTTAAAAAAAAATCACTTTCATAAGAAATAGTTTACACAAAAACGACCTGAAATTTTGACCTAAAACTTGTACAGAGTGATGGAATATTATACAACTTAGGAATTGTACTTTTATATTTTTATTATTCAATCCCTGGTAGAAATTTGTACATTATGAAATTGCCAGAAAGTCGGTAAAAAGGGAGAAAAACGACCATTTTATAAGGTGCGATAAAACGCTTTTTTATATTATTGTCCCACTTAAGAGATTAGGAATAGAGTGGTATATGTTCAAAAAATATATATTAAATTTATTTGATTCTGTCTGTCACTTCTTATCATAACACTATTATGTCATCCTTCTGTTAGTCATTTCCTATCTAAAAAATTGATCAACGTTTTCTCGTTCTCTTCAATTTTGATATCTTCAAATACTGAAAAAAGGGGTCGGATTATGTGTCATTTTAATAGATTAGGGTATTTCATCATTTTTTTTTATTCGATGATAAGATAAGTTTTTTCTGTAGAATAAGTTAATTAAAGTATGTTATTTTGCTAAAGATCAAATCAGAGACTATAGATAATTCAAATAAAAAAAATATGTAATAGGTAAAGTTCATTCAGAAATATTTTACAAAATTTAAAAATATTAGCCGTATTATTTAAAAAAGCGCTACCCATTCATTGGCCCTTAGCTTCCTCAAACTTTATTTAATGATTCCTTTAATTAACGTTCACTTCCAATATTTAAAATTCATCCGTTCCAA